>JAUMJK010001071.1:0-205591 GCA_033558105.1 Coccyzus lansbergi
CGTGTTTATGGTTAGTGACCCCGAAGTGGTAGCCCCGCCCCCCCAAGCTCTCGCGAGATTTCTCCTCTCCTCTTGCCTCTCCCGTTTCCCAACTTCCCTTCGCGGCGGCGCCCGCTGCGCCGAGTCACGTGCAGGCGGGGGACGCGGGGCGGGGCCGTGTGACGTCACGCGTCACATGACCGGTGCGGGGGCCGTCGCCGCTCTCTGCCCAGCGCGGTGCTTCCATCCCGCAGCCGCCGCCGCCGCTGCCGCCGGCCCTCCCCGCGCCCCCGCCGCCCCCTCCTGCCCCCGCCATGGCTCGTGCGCGGGGGCTGCTCGCGGCGGCCGCCCTGCTCGGTAAGGGACGGGGAGGCAGGGGGTGGTTGGAGGGTCCGGGGCCTCCCGGGAGCGGTGGCAGCGTCAGGGAAAAGGGTTGGGGGGGGGGGGGGGCAGGAGGACAGGTCTACCCGCGGGGGTCCTCTGTTGCGGGGTGGAGGGGGAGCCTGTGGGGAGGGCATCGCCGCTTGCACCCCCTTCTCGCGGCTCCCTTTTCTCCCACCCTTTTTCCCCCTCGCCCCCCTATTCCCCCTTTTTCCCCCCTTTTCCCCAGCCCCTAATCCTCTGCACCCCCTTCCCCTCGCACCCCTTCACCGCACGGGAAAGCCCTTATCAAAGGGGAAGCCGGCCTCGGTGCTGGATTTAGGGATCGCGCTCCAACCCACAAATAGGCTTTTTTTTGCCTCTCGGGAGGCACAGACATGCAGGAGCTATGGATGTTGTTGCTCTCTTCTAGTCTCCCGTCTTCTGCCGGGTTTGTCACGCCTCCCTGTTTCGTGGCCATCATCTTGCTGTATCAAAATGTCACTGGAATAAAGGGATTTTAGGGCCTTGGTGAGAAGGTGCAGCCAAGACTCTTTTATGAGGAAGTGTATCTTGCTTGTTTACTGATAACTACCTTGCTTTAGGTTTCTTGTCTTGAAAGCCACATCACGCAATGCTATCGAATTTCTGAAATGTGGCTTTGGCAGTGAAAGAAAATTCTTCAGCAGCCAGCAAAAATGTTTCCTGAACAAAGCAGCGATCGAGAACGGTTATCCACCTTCAGTTTGGAGATTATGACAGCCTTTGAAGCTCCTCTGACGTTTCTTTGGTAGTAAATATCTTTATCGTCATTGACAGTACTTCAGTTTTTCTGTCACGCTGAGCCTGAAAGGTGTCACTCGCAAGGGGGGCAACAGTTAAGTAGCCAGCTCTTTGTGAGCCAATCTGGTGAGCACAGTGACTTACAGTGCTGTCAGACTTGCTTTGTAGGATTGGCGTCCACAATTTAAGTGGTGTTGAACTGATGTTGTAGTGGGAATTGTTTGTATAACTTGTTTATATAGTTATGGCTTAAATGGAGAATTGCTTTTGTTTGTCTTCTAGTCAGCCTGGGTACTCATTAAGTGGTACCAGAGATAATATTTTCTGGGACAGTACTAGTCTTCAGTAGTTACCAGCATCATTCCTTGCATTTAGCTTTGTCACTTTATACCATGTACAGTGTCTTAGGTTGCTGCAGCTGAGGCCACAGGCTAGTTTGCTTTACTACAGAGTAACTATTTACTGACAATTAGGGCTTTGTGCCAGTGTGGTAGCTGAGTGTTTCTGCATAATTTTGTTCTACATTCTCAGGGGAAAACTTTGTGGTGAAAATAGACTCCCCTCCTTGGAATATAGATAGGCTACACTATCTTCTGCCAGAGGGTGGCTTGGGCAGTAGTGAGGGGAGAAGAATAAGAGATAATGAGAAGATAGGAGCTGAATTCTTTAGACATTCATAGCCTTTTAGTCACCTGAGTGAACGCTGATGAGGATAAGGTAAAGATGACAGGAGGCAGAAGGATTAGCATGGGTGGGTCAGATGTGAAAGCTTGTTTGTTAATGCCTTGACTTTGAGACAATAGAACTTTTTTTTTTTCCAGAATGCCCCACCACATCTGACTTACTCTTTCAGTTTTCCTGTTAGCGCCAAGCACCAAGCTGAATATTTCCTATGTCAACATTAAGTATTTTGTGATTAATTTCTTCACAAATATCAAGTGTGCGCATGGAATGAAAAAAAGATTTAGGAGATGCAACGATAAATGCAGGGAAAGGATACAATGGGAAATGACATACCTCCCTCAAACTGAGCTGCTATTGTTTGAAATGTGGAGGAAGGTGCTGTGTGACTGTTTTTGAGCATGCTGGGTCACTTGGGTTGTGTGCCAAACCCAGTAGAGCTGCCTGTGCTCTTTAAGTTCTAGAGTATGTGTAGTTTTTTCCCTTATTTTTTTCCTTACTGAAACACAAGCACATTAGAGAAAACATTTCCATATATCTAAGTTTAGAGTCAGACATAGGTTCAGTATCAGTGAGTAAATAATGAATTGTCTGAGATTTGAGGAAATAAAAATGAGTTTGAAAAGTTAGCATGATGCCATTTCAGGGTTATTGACACATAATCCACGTGTTTCTCTTGCACAACTCCAGTCCGAAGGGGAATTTCAAACGTTGCAACTGATGTAGAGATAGTTGAAACTTGATATATTCCAAGCAGTGACTAATTTGATGTTGTATTGTTTTCCTCAGTTCTGGCTTTGCTACCTTCATGGAACTGAGACAGAGCATAGTTTACACAAAGTATAACCACTTCTACTAGGTGTGGCTTTCGAAACATTGTTGTACCAAATGCTGCCCTTAAGGTGGTGTTTGCTTGAAAGCTTCTTGAAGTGTGTTGACACAGGGTGTCTATGGATCTGAAGTCCTGTGCTAGTCCCTAACCTGTCTCCATGTGATAGGTTACTCAACTTTGACTTGGGCAGCTTTTCTTACTTGTAGAGTGTAACTTCTTCCTTGCCGGGTAAGAATTCCACAGGCTCCCTGACATGCTGCTTTTGAGATGTGTTTCCAAAGTTCTTGTTTGGGCTGACTTTGAAGTTTTGGTTTCTGCTTCTGGATTGTTCAGTAGTGAGTAGGATGGTTTCTAATCAGTAGCAGAAGATAAACTGAAGAACTGGAGGAACCCTACTCAAAGAAAAGATGGATATCTATTAAGACGTTAACTACTGTTATCTCTAAACAGACTTTCTGTGTCTTAAAGATAACTTATTTCTAGCACTAAAGTGACGTGCCTCACCGTAGCTTGCTGCAGCTTAACTGGAACAATTAGTCTTTTCTCTCAAGTCAGACATGATTATTTGGGAATTTGTTGAGAAAGCTTGGTGCAGTAATGGATTTCTTGGTATTTATTCTCATAAGACTGGCAGGAGGCCCTTTTGGGTATGTGTGTGGCAGTACTTAACAACAGCTATTTGAACACTTTGTTGCCTTATCTTAATTCTAAATTAAAGGCCTACTATTTTAAAATGTATCTTATGTTTTGGTAAAACAGACTTCCATGGTTTTTTGTTCATGGTACTTCGAAATGGACTAGTATCTCTTTCAGCTAAGGACAGCAGTTTCTTAACCTTCTCTGTCATTTGACAGCACCACTGACTGTCAGTCCTACTTTTTCTGCTGTGACTCAAAGTGTGAGGGCATTAGTAGTGCCTTGGCAGTGGAGCACAGAATTTCAAGTGTGGCTTGGCTCTGTGCAGCGTGCACTTGTCTGGCTCTTCCCTCTCTAGTGTTCAGGCTTGAGCACAGTAGCCCACACTTAAAACATTTAGTTTTCTTGTATTAAAATTAAGTGGCTTCTGATTTCTTAATAAGGCAGAATTCAGTGTGTGTGACATGGGAACAGCATTATATCTGTACTTTCCCTGACTCCTTTCTCTGTAGGAGTAGTGGTTTACTTACGGTTGGCTTATTGACTTTTTACCAATGCCCTTTCTTCTGGGGAGTTTTTCTTTAAATTATCAACATCGTACCCCTTCTTCCAAAGCATTGTTTGGGGCTGCCTTGAGGGATGTGTTACAGCAGAATGGACCAGAGCAAGTGCAAAATGAACTTGTGTGAATACTGGAAAAGGTCTCACCACAGGAGTTCAGACCTCCCAGTGGGCTCATATAATCAGCTGCTGTAGAGCTGTCCCAGCACTTCCTTCCTCTAGATAGGAAACCATAAAGAAACTTCATGTGACTAAACTTGATGCAGTTGTGCAATTCTCTGGCCAAATGACAAGTGTACAGCTGCTAAATATCCTTTCCTTTATAAAGCTTTTGTACTCTTATAAATCTGTTTATGAAGATGGAGGTTATTCATCTGCAGTCTTGAACTGAAAAATAAAATGTTTGCCTCCTTAATGAAAATTACCAGTGAAAACATAATCTGAGACTGCATGAATTTGTTGCTGTTAGTTGACAAAGAGATGTCTTCTAGGGTTGGATCAGAAATTTCATATAATCACGTGCTGCAGCTAGTTTCTGTTCTCCCGCAAAGTATTCTCATCCACCCTTGAGTTAAACTGTGCCCCCTTTCCACCACCATGTTTGTGTTCAGGTGTGTCCAACAGCAACTGAAGCTAGTCCAGCCTTGTCTTTTCCTTCTGTGCTTTCCAGATAGCCAGTGCTCAGTCTTCCAAGTCCATCAGTGACAGGTTAAGTATATATCAGAATTTTATGAGGGCTATCTTGTGTCGTGCAAAGTGGTTCATACACCAAGTCTGTCAAGGGATTTTCCTGCCACCAGTTGTTCCCCAGAAATGTTAGGGTCGGTAAGTAGTGTGATCTCTCATAAACTATATATATTTTCTGTACTATCCCAAGGTAGTATTACATCCTTTATCCTAAGCGACTGATCTTAGCTCAGCCTTCTGAGAAAGGTCTTGTACCAGTTGTCCCTCTGGAAGTGATTCTTACTAGGAGACAAGTGATCAGCGGGAAGTATAACTCCTTAGGGGTTTTTCCAGTCTCTTCTCTGGCACAGACTTAAGAGTCATGGGTGCCTGCTGTTCACAAAATGGCACTGAGATGATAGGATCCTTCTGAACTATCAGAGTGAGTGCAAAGCTGGGCACTTCCATTCACATGGGCAATGGGAAATGCACCTTCTTTAGGTAAGAACTAGCATTTCTTATCTCCTTGTATTAATGCCCCATCGATACCAATGCTCACTGTGTATGTCCTAAGAACCCAAACATCTCGGCAAAGGTGCAGGGCAAAGCAGCAGTGCTGTAACTTGCGCACGCAGTGATTGTGTGGTGCTGACATCGGTTAGCAGGCGTCCCTTACCTTCAGAGTCCTGCCGCGCAGTAATTACAGGGTAGGCTGTAGCTGAGCTGGGTGTTTAATGTGTATGACCAATGTCTGGGTGTAATACCCTGAAACACAGTTGTGGTGCTTGCAGGGAGTGGAAGGCTGGGCTGCACTGCAACCATTGTTCTCCTCCCTAACGCCATAGTCACTCTGTGTAACTGCAAACAGTGCCATCCACTTGATACCTGTACTGGTTAAACTGCTGCTGATGTGGAATATGTGCCCAGATGGACTTGGATGACTTGCTGCCATTTCTTCCTAGAGGGAGGCAGAAACACTAAAGATTTTCTATAAACCTGAAACATGAATATAGTAACGAAATACAAATTATATAAAAATTTTTGTTTGAGATCCATACTGTCATGTTTCAAATAAAAATTGGCAACAAAGTAAATCATTAACTGCAGTAGTTGAAGTCCTCTCTGGAAGCAGACAGTGTAAACAATTGGCATTATGTTTTCTCTCTTTTTTAGAGTGCAACAGCCATTAATCTTTCTGCCTTTGCAGGTTTCAATTATACAGGAAAGTAACCCAAGGGCAGCTGTGCTTGGCCAACAGGATTTCAATAATAGAAAGTTTGGAACCCGAAAGCATCTTTGTGTGGTCAAGAGATGGGGAATCCTGCCATTCTAAGAACCATATTCACGAGGGCTCAGATTTAGATTGTTCAAGTGTGCCACATTATTTGTTAGCTTTGTGGTTTTCAGCTTAAAACCAACTTAACTTTTTGAAGTAGATTTTAAGACAAATTGTTGTATAACCAAGTCAGCCTCAGTTTTGTTTGACTTGTTTATTTTATCTCAGTGTTAATACACTATGCTTGGGTTTTTTATTTAGGGATGTTAGGTCAGGAAAGATGCCGGATTTAGTTAAAGCAACATATCCAGGTGTTACTTCAACAGTTTCACATTCAATCTTTTCTTGCATGAGACTATACTTTCAGAAATAAGGTATAAAAGGAGAGATTTTTTTTTTTGGCTTTCAATTGAAAATATGCAGCTGGAATATGTAAGCAGCCCTTTTTTTTGGAACCTGTTGGAATACAAAGGAAGCATCTAATCCAAGTGAAATTTCTTCGATGTTAGTACATTTTTGGTGATTCCTCTACTAGATATCCATAATGTAGTATTTTTAGCCAAATTAATAGTGAACTTTCAATAGCAAAAGGTAAGTAGGAGCTGTTCAGCTGTGCAAATCTGTACTTGTTTTACCACAGATAGTTTATAGAGCACTGCGCTCTATTATGAAGAGCATTTAAAGTCTGAAGTTAGTGTGGAGCTTGTGTCAGTTTTTGTGTTAAATACCAGAGCATGACACTGTTACGAGAAGGTCGAGTGATATTCTCAACTTGTAGATAACCGGCCGTGAAAAAATTGAGCAATACTTTATGTAACTTAATTAGAAGTATTCCCAGGACAGATCGATTCAACATCAGTTTGCTTTTCTGTATTCTTGACATTTTGACTGGAGGCTCTTACTATTTGTGGGCTGGTGATGATTCATGCATTAATCACTAGTTGACACTGCAAGTGGCTTCACAAACTTAACAGCTGCTTTCCTGCCAAACCCAGCGAGCTGTTCCTCTGGAGTGAAGAGTAGGCAGGACTTTCTTTCTTTCAGTTTCTTGATTCGTTCTTCAGTGGGATTTTTTTTCCTTTCTCTGATTTTCCTTCGCTTCTCTATCACTTGTTTCACTCATTTCTGTCTGTATTCCCCTCCATCCCTGCCCCAAAACTCTGGGAACAGTTGATACTGCAGCACAGTGCTGATTGCAATCCTTGTGTACGTTGGCTTACTGGCAGTGAAACAGCCCCCTTGCCACTTCATTAAGGACAGCTCAGTGTCTCGTGCTTAGTGCGTGTGTCCTGTCACTGACACTGCAAATACAACAGCCACTGAGCATTTCTTAAGAAGGAATGGGGTTTTATAGCATTTCTTCCACACTAACGAAATCAGGACTCATGTCACAGTGTTGATTTAACTACTGGATTTTTCAAGGATATGCAGGTGGTATTTTTTTTATTGTTTGTTTATACCCGTTTATTCTCCATTACTTAAACTTGCTGAGGGTGATTTGTCAGCTCTACATTCCAGTCTTCCATTTGGTGCTCTCTGGTACCTCTGCATTGTCTTTTGTTGTTCTCTGAATCATCTGTAATGGGGCAGGTCTGTCACATTTTCCTTTAGCTCAGCAACATTTTCTTAATTGTTTTTCAGTCTTTTTTCTCCCTTGTATTTCTTTTCAAAACTCTTTTCTTTACCCCCCACTGGTTCTTTGATTCTTTTACTGCCTACTATTTGTTTATTTTTAGCTTTAATATTGCCAGTGGGGTTTTTTTTTTTTCATAGCTCTCAAACAGGGCAGTCAGCAAGCACATTGAAGATTTTCATTCTAGCATGTTTTTCATTGGTAGTGTCAGTTCAAGTAGTCATGGACACTTATTCCCTGCCTCTATGCTATGCTTCAAATCTTCAAGAAAGTGTAAATTTAATTGAAGGAAGCTTTGCAAATTGAAATCTCCATGTGAAGGAGCATTGATTATTCCAAACACTGTGCTGAACTGCATTAAATAACGTCTTATTTCTGAATATATGTTCCTTAGTGAACATTATAATTTGGACATAAGTCAAAGGTAGGATGTTTGACCTTTGAAGTATTGTTTATCTACGCTAACCATTTTAAGCAATTTCTTTCGTCTTGCTCCAGTTTCAAGTTTAGACTCTTTAAACACCTGGGTAAAGTGCATGAATTCCAGCATAGGTTTTGGTCCCTTTAGTGCTGGGGAGGGTATATTGTTGCTAAGCGGAAGGCAACAAGGGAAAATGTTTGCTGAGTGCCATTGAAATTGTTTCCACTGTGCTCCTCCAACTGAAGTGCCTTCTACCCCAGTCAGGCTGACCTAAGTCAATTTTTTCCTAATGGTTGTCTTGATACAACTATATGCACCATAGTTTTGCAGTGAAAATTTTTAAAGTTAGGATTTGCTTTCTGAAAACTTACTGGTGAGGGAAAGTAGCTAATGGATAATCTATCAGCTGTACCTTTTTGCTCTGTCAGCAGCTGAATGGATTAGCATGTTCAACTCTTCAAGGACTATTCGTTTAAGATAAATGAAGTGGTTTATCTTGTAGCTACTATTTTTGTCAAGTTTTCTGTAAGACTGAAGTTGTTGCAAATGAAAGCTGATAAAGTGGTAGCATGAAAATGGTACAGACTTTTTGCGGCGAGATTTGCTTCAGATGTATGTGTGGTGACAAACTAAGAATCAGAAACAGAATGCTCTGCAGTAAAGATCTCAGAACACCTTAGTATGATTGCAGGTACAGGAGCACTGTCCAGTTAGCCCTTACCACAAACGAAGCATGAGAGAATGAGCTTTCTGTCTGTAGCCAGCCTGCTGCAACACGGCTCCCAGGTGAAGCTTCGTTGTCAGGGGATGCTGGCCTGAGTCTGTGCTGCTGTCAGAAAGGGTGGTCCTGTGCTGCTCTTGCCCACACGTTCATACCTTGTTAAGTCAGTACTAGCATGGCCAGTTGTACGAGTGCTCTGAATGAGAAGGGGAAAAGCTGTGCTTTTGTTAGCTGCTCAGTCTGTGGTGAGTTTAAACCAGTCAGGAAAACATAACCTCAGTCTGTGTGAAGGTCCTGGCCTCTGTCCTCCTCTCAAGTGCAGAGGGTGCAATGACATTAGAGAAGTTCTCCTGGCAAGGGTGGCATGCTCCATCATGCTATTTTTGGCAGTCCCTCCAAAACATCTGCAGTCAATCCAAGCTTTCTAAATGCTGTATTCAGTGCAAGTACAGCTGAGTGTCCTGGTACAGCGGGAATGAAGGCTGTGTGGTGTGCTGTAGGGGGAAGGCTGAGTGGTATAGCCATGCAGGATCAAATCTGCTAAGTCAGTGCTGACTGAGTCTCACAGAATAGTTGCTGTGCAGGGTGAATGCTGCCTTCAACAGCATGACTAGTGCTCATTGCAAGTTTTTCGTGCACTTTGAGGACCCAGCATGTCAACAGTTTCGATTTGGGTGGCTTTTATCTTTTTATAATTGAGGTGTTAAATTTGTTCTCTGCTAGTGATGTTGAAGCTACCATTGACTGTGAATGCTGTTGTTTCCAAACTTAAGTGCTGTTTGGGATGTAGTCCTAAAATGTACAGTTGTATGTATTTGTCTCCTTGGGATCAAAAATAAAAACTTATGTGACACCAAGTTAACTTCTTGTCATTCTTAACAGGCTTTTTACAGGCTGCTTCTTCATTTGAGGTGAAAGATTCAAGTGGTAAGGTCTGTATAATCGCTGATCTGACAGTGGCCTTCTCAGTGGAATACAAAAGCAGTGGACAAAAAGAGGTAAGGGTGGTGTATCTCACTGTTTGTCTTTATCTTGTGTTTATAAATTGTGTGGTGTTTCTGTATGTGTGCAGTATTTAAACTTTGAACAAATATTTAAGTATGAAGAAATGCTTCAGCAAAGATTCCCTCCTCTCAGTTGTGTTGCATCAACTTTTCTTCATTACTGGTGCTTCTTCTAATTAAAAAGGGTTAAGGCTGCCTGAAACTACCACAATCAATACATGTGTTAAACAGCTTTTGCGACTGAAATTCCACACCAATCCTGTGGGTAGCTAAAATGGCTTTCATTGGAACTGTAAGAGGCAAAAATGCTACCTTTTGGTGAACTTGGTCATACTCGTATGGACTAAATCTGAACTGAAATGGCTGTAGGCATGTAGCTTTTAAACTTCCCTGAAATCTGTGATCCTCTTGCTGAACAAATCACTGTCTTTCTGTGTATCTACGATCTAGTACGCATACAAGTTGTTCCATATTAACAGCAAAAGCCTGTTAATAGAACACTAAGAATTTTTATTTACAAATACTCTATTTTTCCATTTACTTTTTTGGTGTCTTTACTATTGAACATGAATTGTGAATTGTTTATAATCTCAGTGCAGTTGCATGTTTTGAGGCACTTCAGCTGATTTTTTTTTTCCTTTCTTTTTCCTCGCCATCAGTGTAATGCAAGATTAAAAAAATCATATAGTTTTGGGCCCCTCACTACAGGAAGGACATTGAGGTGCTGGGGCATGGCCAAAGAAGGTCAACAAAGCTGGTGGAAGGGGCTGGAGACTAAGCGGTTTGAGAAGTAGCTGAGGGAACTGGGGTTGTTTAGCCTGGAGAAGAGGAGGCTGAGGGAAGACCTTATTGTTCTCCACAATTGCCTGAAAGCAGGTTGTAGTGAGGTGGGTGTTGGTCTCATCTCCAAAGTAACAAATGACAGGATGAGACAAAATGGCCTCAAGTTGCACCAGGGGAGGTTCAGATTGGATATTAGGAAGGATTGCTTCACCAAAAGGGTAATCAGGTACTGGAAGAGGCTGCCCAGGGAGCTGGTTTAGTTACCAGCTCTGGAGGTACTTCAAAGACTAGTAGCTGAGTTGCTTGGAGTTTAGTATTGGACAGGTACCGTAGGATTCTATCTCAAAGATCTTTTCCAACTAAACAGTTCTGTGATTCTATACTACTTTGCCAGTGGTGTGATTGCTATGTGTGATTTGAGCTGAGAGTTGCATTGCATAGTCCACTTCTTTGGTGGTGCTGGTGGTCTGAAATACTGCTGATACTGGTATGCAAGTTTGCATTCAGAGGTGACTGCTGTCCTGGCATGCTTTTGGCTGTTTCTTCTTGTAAGCAGTAAGCTCAGGGCTTGCCAGTAAACATTGTATTGGTCTTCAGATATCAAGTTACTTCTCAATGTATTGAGAATTAGTATTATGAATTAGTATTCATAGCCAAACTCTGTTGGCTGTACCACTTGCTTTTGTTCTTACTCAATTGTACTGCAACAAGCAAAGCTTAAATGCTATTAAAATTCTCTTAAAAACTCCTATGTCTGGAGTTTACCATATTTGATTCACCTTGTACAGAATTACCTGCAAATTCATAGTGCTAATTTAGGGGGGAAGAAAAAGTCCAAGAGGTGCTGTGAGTGGGTATTGTTTTGTCCTCAAATTTCAGAGAACAATATTCTTGGAAACTTGTGTGTCAGTAACATACTACTTGCAGTATACACGTGTGGAATCATAGTCTAGTTTGGGCTGGAAGGGACCTTAAAGATCATCCAGTTCCAACCCCCTGCCATAGACAGGGACATTCCACCAGATCAGGCTGCCCAAGGCCCCATCCAACCTGCCCTTGAACACCTCCAGGGATGGGGCAGCCACAGCTTCCCTGGGCAACCTGTGCCAGTGCCTCACCACTCTCATAGTGGATAAATTCCTCCTTATGTCTAGTCTAAATTTGCCCCTCTTCAGTTTATACCCATTGCCCCTTGTCCTATCACCACAAGCCTCTCCAGCTTTCAGGTGCTGGAAAGTATATGAGTAGACATCCCATAGTGTATATGAATGGTAGCCTTATGTTTTTGAACACTTTTGTAGGATATTTTAAAAGCAATAAGGAAAAGCTGTTACATCATCCCATTAACATGTGATGTTTTCTCCCCCACAGTATGCACACTTTTTTCTTCCACAAAACGCAACAGTAGAGCCACAGAGCTCATGTGGTCAAGGTAACACATCTCATCCAATTCTGGTGTTGGGTTTTGGAGCAGGACACTCATTAAGCCTGAATTTCTCAGAATCTGCAGACAAGTATGAAGTTGAAGAGCTAGTTTTCCACTACAATCTGTCAGATGCCGCTTTATTCCATAATTCAACTGCAGGTAAAATGAAAACTTTGCAGTTTTCATTATGCAACCCTTCCAGATGTAATACTGCTCTGTTTCTGTAAACACTTACATACTAATGCAATGTAATCTTTTTACAGGAGAAGTGAAGAGAGTATTGCGTAAAACTACTATTCAGGCATATGTGGGCACACAATACAGATGCATCAACTCCAAGCATGTCAGTATGAAGAATGTGAATATTACTTTTAGCAATGTCACTTTGGAAGCCTATCTCACGAATGGCACTCTCAGTACAAACAGTAGGTATCCTGTAGCAGAAAAATGTATTTGGTGAGCTAATATTTCCAGTAATTGATTATCTCTTTTTAAGTTTTCTTTTTTTAATAATTGTATTTAGGCAGGTACAAACTTGATCTGAAGCTCTGATAGTGGCATATTTTGACATGAATGGACGTGCTTCAGGTTTTCTCTGTAGGGATGCCAGCATCTGTGAGTGGAAGATAGTGCACTGTGTTCCCATGGGTTTTGTACAGATATTGGGGGAATGTTCCTTCTGTTCATGAGTGTAAACATATGCTGTAGTAGGTCAGCTGGGCACATGGCCAAAATCTTAGTTTAAGAACTATCTGTTATTTTCCAAGTATTAGGCCCCTACTAAAGTAGTTTGAGCTAGTTAGTGTACTCTAGGGTAAATTAGTGGTGTAATGGCAAACAACAGAAAACTGGTCAGTAGGGGGAGGATACATACATCCTCCTGCAGGAGGCTTTATATAAGCTGTAACAGCAATGTTCTTTCTCTGTCAGGCTTTTTGTCCCGATGGCTTGTATGGAAAAGCATTTTGGAATTTCACTGCTATAATGTTCAGAAGACAAACTACTTCATGTCGTGCTTATGTCCTCTTGCTTTTGTGGCAACAGTCTTCAGTTTACATGGCTCGTGATACCTATCCTAGGGAGTGATAAACCTTTGCCTTACTTTTCGGGCAAATAAGAAGTCTGATCTCTGGGAAATGTACAACTTCTCTTACATAGTTAATCCCACTTATGCACCTGCAGAAATGAATCTCAAATTAGGATAGTCAGTGCTGGCATGCAGCGGATACATTGAATAAGTGCTTTCTACACGAATGTCTATACCTCGTCCTGAGTCCATGAAAAATGCCTTGTCTGATGCATGATAATACTGGAGTTGACTTCTTCTATGGCTACCTCACACGAGTGGCTCAGATTTCAGTGTGTATCATTTCCTTGATCAGTCTTTCCTACTCAACAAACTCATTTGCAGCAAAGATGTGGACCTACATTTGTGTATTTAAAAAACCCCTATCTGATTTCTGTTACTCCACATTTCAGAACTATCTCATTTTTTATACATGATATCTCAATCCACTATTATACTGGGTAAGCATGATAAGTGATCGGTTATCAGCAGGCTTGAACATAAGCCATGATACTGAGAAAAGCTAGTTTTTTACCTTCTATACAATTTCAATAGAGTCTCCTACTATCTAATTTCCTTTTAACACCACCAAATTCTGTTCTTACCCAGTCCTTTGATTAAAAGAAATCAATATTGCATTATACTGGGAGGGTATTCCTTATGCAGCACAACATTTGTCAAATGGGTTTTTTTTTTCTTTTCTATTCCAAATTACTCCTCAGATTAATATAAACACTTTCATTTGCCAGGATTACTTCCCCTGGAGTTACTTCTCTCCATCCTGTGTTATCACTGTGTTGATAAAACTATTAATCCTAAGAAAACCCATGTGATTTCCTACGATCCTGGGATAGAATCATGGAATTGTTTGGTTTAAAAGACCTTTGAGATCAGAGCCCAACTGTACCTGTCCACTACTAAATCATATCCCTGAGCTAAACCATATCCTTGGGTAGGCACTGTTTGGTCCAAGCTTTTTGGTTTTATTTGTGTGTTTGTTTCCACACTCCTGTTATCCATACCGCCACACCTAGTTTTTTTTCTTTAAATTACCATCATCCCTATGTTCTTGCTACTGTCTTGGAACTGCACCCAGATAGTTTTTCTATTCATGCTGCATAATAAGCTATCTTTTCCTTGGTTTTGTTTTTTGTTTGGGTTTGGGTTTTTTTTTCATTCTGACGCTTAAAGAATCCTCACTTTATCCCTTTTTTAATCTTGACCCTGAAATCACCTTGCCATTCTTTCCAGATCACTTCCTTCCGTGAAGTGCTCAGGGATGTGGTTTAGCAATGGACAGTTACAGTTGGACTTGATGATCTAAAAGCTCTTTTCCAGCCAGGCAATTCTATGACTCTTTCTACTCTTGTAGGCCTGAGGCTTCCCCTGTCTTTTAGGCAGCCCATTATTGATAAACTTTATATTTGGAATTCTCCCTTTTTTGCCCTGGATATTTCTGCTAGTGGTCTGGGAAAGTCTTACTAACAGGAAGAAGAATCAGTATTGAGTGCATCTGTACATCACTAGTAATGGTAACTTCTGTTAGTGTACCTATAATTTTGTGACTGAGGTCATGTGATTAACTGCAGCTCTGAAGAAAAGGAAGCTTTTGTTTTATCTGTTGGTAGTTTTGTCAGCTGCTTTCCTATAACTGTCAGAAAAAGACCCAAGAATTGTCTTATCTCCCAATTGGCCTTGAGTTACTAGGAGCTATGCTGCAAATGAGTCCAGTAGAAATACAGTATCAAGGCTCTGCGTGGGACAAGCTTCCTTTTGAAGTGATTTGGTTGTTAAGAGGCAACATGTGTTGAAGTCTTGTAGATGGAAAGATTCTCCTTTGAGGTATCAAGTAAAGCGGCTGTTTGGTTTATTTGTTAGGAAATTAACATATTCTGGGACCTGACTAGTATCTATTAGATCTACAAAAGATAGTCACTCCTCCATTTGTTAACTTTCCCTCTGCTATTTGACTCTCCAGAAACAGAGTAGGAAAGTGTGCTATGTTGGAGTCTGTGTGAGTTCAGAAGGTGTGATCAGAGTTCCTCTTTCTGTGCCATAATTAAAAGTTAAGTTGCTATTTAAGTTCAGAGACTATTGAATTTCTAGTATCTGCAAGATACATATGGATTATGTTTTAAAAGCAGGCTCTTTGAGTCAGATTTGATTGCTGCAATTGTTCTTGTCCTTATAAGGTTGCAAGCTGTTATCGCTGACACATGGAGATGACCTTGGCTTGGAACATGGAAGCCTTTACTACAGTAACGTCTTTGCTCTGACCTTTGGTTTTGGCTTGTATGTTCAATGCAGGAAGCTTCTTGGCTCCCAGATCAAGTTGAGATCTTACTGCCAGGTGTTTCAGAGTACTCTGACAAATAAATGAGAGTCACTGTTTTTTCTCTCTCCTCTTGCCTTGGAAGTTGCTGCTGAACTGGATGAAAAGAGAAGGTGCTTACACATCTTCACTCAGCCTTGTACCCCCAGTGATGGGTGGTTACTAATACTGGACTAAAAGGAAGAATGGATGTGAGACCCAAAGGGAGAGGATATAGCAAAACATTTGTCAGCAGCAGCAGTGTCTTAGAATTCCTTTGTTAAGGATAGAAGAGCCATGGCACTGCTGTGAGCACTTCAGAGGTCCAGTAGGATTTTAACGTTGCTGTGGGTATTGCCAAAATGATGACACAAGGTCCTCACAGCCTGGTAGCGTAATTGAGGGAGGAAGGGGAAGGAGAACAACACATTTCTGAAGAGACCTCTTAACAGCAGGTGGAAGAACTATTGCTCTGCCAAGAGTGATTGAGAGGGGAGTCATCTCAGCTTTGCAGTGAACATACAGCAGGAACACCATCTCTGTCAGCATAGCAGTACCTCATTTATCCTGGCTTGATTGCGAGGTGAAATGACAGATGTGAATAAAAGCAGATGTGGTCACCATGAATTACTGTAAATAATAGCAGGGTTGTCATTTTCGCATGCCAGGCTTTAAAAATGTCAAATGTTGGAGCAAGAATTTAGGTAGTGTTTTACCATTGTGTTTCTCAGCTTTTATTGTCTTCTGTTAGGAAAAACTACTTGAAATTGTGTCCTCCTTTCCTTTGAGCATTAAAAAGGTAGAGCATCCCACAGCTTCATTTTGTTTGGTAATTGCTGTTTTCCTTTCTCTCCAGAGACAGAATGTGCTGAAGATATGGTCTCCACTACTGCTGTAGTGCCTACAACTCCAAAACACACCACTAGCCAGGTTCCAATAACCAGCCCAGCACCAACTGCATCACCCCCAAATCCTACAGTGGGTAAATACAACGTTACTGGTCCGAATGGAACCTGTGTACTTGCCTCAATGGGGTTGCAGCTTAATATCACCTATCTAAAGAAAGATAAAAAGGTATGTGTTGGGTTTTTTTCCCTCTCTTCAAAGCCTTCAGATTTCCTTTGGGGGGAAAACACATTAAATTATTATAGGTTAACTCTTTTCTACAAAAATCCCAGTTCTTATTAGTGGTCATGATTGTCCTCTATTGAACTGCTTCACTTAAACTAGACTAGTGAGAATTCAAACTGTGCTTCTGGAAATTGTCAGGAAACATTTTTCCTTTCTTTAAGAGTACTAAAGTTGTCTGTCAAATCCCCTCAGTGTATACAGCCATTCCACAGAAACAGGAATTTGGTTATCAAAGATGCCATTTAAACAAGACTTTATGCTGTCCAATAAAATACAGGAATCTGGCCTGAGGCACCTGAATGAAAGCAGAGAATGACTATTGGAAAGGAAAATTATTACTACTATAAAACCAGATAGTCTTGTGACTTAGTTAACTTCTAGTCAGCACTGAAGAGGTGTGGGGTTGACTTTAATGCTTAAGAGTGACTTAATGGCTGATTTTAACAACAAAAATGCTATGTGATTTATTTAAGATCCAGCCCCAGAACAGGTTCTTTCCCTCCATTGTTGATGCAAAACCCAGTTTGCCATCCCCATGGGCAAACCTGTTATTGCTTTGCTTCGCCAGTTAGTAGGTGAGCACAGTCCCAAAGGGTCAGTGAACCTTTATGTTCAGTAAAGCTGTGTTATAAGGACCTTTGATCACAAACTGCTTTTTCCTACCTGTGGCTTAATCTGAGGGTAATGAGACATTAGGAAAAAAATTTTCACAGAAAGGGTCATTGGTGGTTGAATCACCTTCCCTTGAGGTGTTTAAGGCATAGGTGGACGAGGGACTAAGGGTCATGGTTTAGTGGTTGATAGGAATGGTTGGACTCGATGATCCGGTAGGTCTTTTCCAACCTGGTTATTCAATGATTCTATGAAATGGTGGGAAACAGATTATGGCTGCTCTAGTTGTTTACATTGTATTTTGGTGATAAGGGACCTGGTGTGAGGGCGTGGTATCTGTGTAGGATAAGTTTGCATCACCACATACAGTGGTGAGAGATAGGTAAAACTTTGAGCACTCACAGCTGGTGTGTGGCTGTACAATAGCTGGTTATGATGAACTGTGTTTTAGCCACCTTATTTGTGTGAAATTCTTGAAGCTGTGTCCTGTGGTGTGGCATTCTAGCTCTGCTGGAACGACTGGTTTCCAGCGTCATGACCAGTAAGAAGGTGACAGGGTTTTCAGAATCACAGGAGGGTCGGTTGAGAGCTACTGAAGACTTTTCGGCGAGTGCATTTAACCCACATGACATGCAAGATGACTGTGCTTACAGGCAGTTCCTGTGATTATGCCAAAGCAGTATTCTTATAGCTTTTTTAGTGGTCGTACCTAATGTTTTCCCTTGTGCTGCTTGCACCAAAGAAGCTCAGTGTGGAGAAAGCAGTGGATTATTTGCCACAGTCAGTGAGGGCTGCAGAAAGCTTTGTTAGATGTGCAAAGATGCCCTTTGTTCTCTGGTAACTCAGATGCTGCTTACACCAGCCTGTAACTTGTGCATGTATCTGCCCAATTGTCTGTAAAATGTGTGAGCAAACACAGCACTGTATGCATTGAGTACAAGCAACCCAGAAGTCAACTAAATGTATGGTGATGTGAGAGTCTTTTGTATTGTCATAACTGATCCTCTTCTCTCATAGATGGGACTGGATTTGCTGAATTTCATACCACGCAACACAACTTCTTCTGGAACATGCGACAATACGTCTGCCTTCTTGAATCTGACTTTTGAGAAAACAAACATTATCTTCCGCTTTGCACTGGTAAGAACCTCTAGACAAAGTGTGTAGGGTCTACAGGACTTCTTATGTTGGAAAACTTACTGGGGCAAGTACAAGAGAAAAAAGATGCAGCTACAGGAAGGGGAGTAAATAGTTCCTTTGGTTATAATATTAGGATTTAGACAGTTTGGTAATTGTTGTGAGGAAAGAATGTATTCATGTATGTACACCTCATACACATAGACAGACATCTGTTTCGTTCAGAATGGGAATTTTAAGATTACATTGCCTCTTGCTTAAACTGGGAACAGTTCTGCTGTCACACAGGAACAACCTGTAACAAATCGGCATCTCATCTAATCCTGCAAGTCTGGAACTGAATTTGAGTCCTCGTTAATATTCTGTGTACAGCCCAAGAGCCATGTGTGGTTGTCTTATGGGCTTCCATGATGGCTGGAAATCCTGTTTTTCAGAGCCCTGCCTCAGTGCTGTAGTAGAGCAGTGTGCCCTTGAGGACTGAATCCACCTTGTTTGCCAGCTTCATGCTTGCTTTTAATATTCACAGGACTGACCAAATGTGATCATCTAGACCTGTTGCTATTAAATGACTCTCAGCATCTCTGTGGGGAACCGAGCTGCTCTACAGCTCTATCTGTTGCGCAGATGAGATGGCTGTATCGCCCGGTACAGTTAGGGCTGTACTTTAAGTGTGGAGTCAGCAGTCTGAGGGGTGACAGTTCCCCTTTCTCTGCCTCCCTTCCCTCCCGCAAAGTAACCTCCCATAAGGTGCAAACCTTCTGTAGCTTTTCCCTCTGAAACTAAGCTATTCCTTTGGATGCTAATCCCAGTTGAGGCCCACCCTTTGAAAACTTTCCTCAAAATGCATGCAGGATTGAACTGGAATATTAACAGCTTTAATGACAACTACTGGTGTGTTTTGTTTTTAAAAAGAATGCAAGTTCTGAAAAATTCTACCTGCAAGGTGTGAATGTGAGCACGACTCTGCCTTCTGAAGCCCAAGGTAAGGACTTCCAAGAAGTCTACTTTCAATGACTGATGCTGTAAACATTAAGGGTTGCCTGCATTAAGTAACATGTTAGAAATGTTGGGGATCAATACATCAAATTTGAGCTCTATGAGCTCACAGCTCCCCCCACTTCAGGATTCTGTAATGAGGCTTTCCTCTTACACAGTTGCAGCATTCGAAGCATCAAACAACAACATGAGTGAGCTGAGAGCTACAGTAGGGAACTCCTACAAGTGCAGCGCAGAGGAGAATCTCCAGGTCACAGATGAAGCCCTCATCAATGTCTTTAATGTTCAGGTCCAGGTTTTTAAGATCGATGGAGACAAATTCGGGGCAGGTAAGAGGATTACACTGGTGGGCTGGGGAAGGTGACACACCTAAGGTTTGTGAAGTGCATTTTGATATAAACAGGTAATATTCTGTAGTCAAATGTCAGCTTCTGAGTGCTGTGCTTAGTCTGTGCACACCCTGTTACAGATGTTGTGGGGGATAGTGCGAGAGAAGTGTGCAAATTGCTCTGCAGTGCCTAGGACTTACTCTCTGTGGTCTAGAGAAGAATTAAGGAAGAGCGTTAACTTTCCCTCCTAAATGCGTGCAGGCAGTTGTGTGAAAGGGGCAAAGTTCTGGGAAGTCGCTGCCTTTTGTAGTTAATGCTGTCTTTTGCAACTGTAATTAAAGCAGATGGGCAGGGAGGAGTCTGATAAGCTTGTGTGTAACAGTAACAGCAGCAACTCGGTGCATACAACTAAGTGCTAGAAAGACGTCATCCTGAATGATCATAGTTAGACTTGGCTTGCTCTTGGTTGTTGGTGAGCCAGGCTAGAAGCTAACTTGAGCCAGTTTTATTTATGTGCTGAGAGCAGGAGCTTGAAGCTCTGGATATAGCCAGCTGTTGGTGCAGTAGTGCCTAACATGGGTGTTTTTCTTTCTCTTCAGTGGAAGAATGTCAACTGGATGAAAATAACATGCTGATCCCTATAATAGTTGGTGCAGCCCTTGCTGGTCTCGTTCTAATTGTCTTGATTGCTTACTTGATTGGCAGAAAGAGGAGCCATGCTGGATATCAAACCATTTAATAATGACTTGCACTAAAACCCAGTGTAGAGGAAAAGCAATTGCAAGAAGCTGGGAAAACAAAAACACCCTACACATTTCCCCTGAGCTAAGATTGATATTGTAAGGGAGCACCTTTTCTTGCAAATTGCTGCTTCTTAAAGTCTGCTTTATTAAATGTGAAATCATTTTGCAGCATTTAACTATGCACAAAAATAACTTCTGAGAATTCTGGTGTTTAATTTTGCTAACTAGTTGAAATATTTACCCACTTAGAAACGAGCTAAAAGTTTTTAAGGGTGTGTTTTTGGAATTGGCATAAGGTCATGTCAGCCTAAGATTCCAGAGAAAGAGAGAGAGAGAAAGATGTTTCTAATTCACACTGACTCAGTCTCAGAACTCTTAACAAAAGGGAAAAGGTTCACTGTTCGTACCGCTGCCACTCAGTGATGATGGTAATGATACTGATGTTGCATTTAAAGAAATTCAGTAACAACTGACAAAATAGAAATATAAAATCTGAACTCCACCTTGCCTCTTAGGAGTGTGTTTTTTTACTAAGCTTTAAACTCAATGCCTGGCACGTGCAGGGTGCGAACAACGCAATACTCAAACCTTACAGGAACTCTTTATGATTGGACAACTCCCCTGTTTGATATTTTTGATGCTCTGCCAGCTTGTTAGGAGCTGGTACTTTTTTAAAATGGGTGTTGTTTTTATTTACGTTTTTTTGTAAAGTGATTTCAGTCTCTTCTGTTGGAAGGTCCAGAGAGATCCTGTTACTGCACATGTGTACAATATAGATCTCAATCTGCTGATTCTCTTGCTTTAAACTTGGCTGGGGGGGTTGTACACTTTAAGGATCAGTTCTTATGTATGCATTGCCTGTAACAATGCTAATAAAGACACTTTTTTTTCTGTATATCGTGGTGTTGCTGATCACTCTTAAAAATACTCGACTGTTTGATAAATGCTAGAGCCTTTGATGCTACTTCGGAAGCTTTAAACAATCCTTTGTGTGAAGTTCTATTAAAGAAATGTTTAAGTTTTTCCTTTGAGTAGCACAGGTGAGGCTTGACTGTGTAAGTGTCTTCAGAACAATCCCTTGTTTTGGAGTTTGCGCTTAGAAATGCATAAAGCTTCTACGTATTGGTAACCTGAGATCTGGATAATCTAACTTACATTAAATTGGTGCTTGCTGAGAAGTGCCAATAGGTGGGTCTGCCCTGCTAAGCGTAGCTGCTAGAGTACTCAGTGTAAATGACACTTCAGGTTTTATTTTGAAGTCAGATTCTTGTCTGAGAGTAGCAGTGTCTGCTGAGGTTTGTGTGCATTGTAATGTGCTTGCCAAGGAACCTTTATGTTTAAAGCTTCTCTGAGTCCCTCCTGCAGTAATGTGTTGCTGTTAACAGTAGCAGCTACACAGGGCAGGAATCGAGTCTGTGGGATTAAGCCTTCCTTGGCAAGAACTGACAACAGCATCGAGTCTGAAAAGGAGTGTGGTTTTAATAGGTGAGGCGTTCAACACTTGTTATTCAACTGAGAATAAAAAGGACAAATCGCTGGCCTCTTCAGTCTTCCCTCCCTTCTCCAGCAGGAAGGAGATGGAAAGGCTTTGGCCAGGAGAGGGCTCTGTAAGGACAAGAAAGCAAGATCCAGGCACCCGGCCCCAGCCGAGCTGGCAGTGGCTCGTTTAGGGGCAGGGCTGCAGCTTTGCTCGTTTCTGCCCTGAAGGTGGATACTTAAATCTGCCGTTCCGAAGCTTTATCTTAGTGCCCGATGTCTCACCCTGTCGAGGAAGAAGTCTTTCTGTAGCCTTTTTTTACAAGTGTTTCTCGCAGAATTTTTAGGAACACTGCGTATGAGGAGATGGCACCTGTACAACCTCTGTACCCCAGCACGAAGTAGAAGTACACCAGCTACTTTCAGCATCCCTTACCACAAAGTAAAAAATGTTACTCCCAGGTTTGAGGCAAATTACTTGGTACCTACTGTGCTAGAACAAGAACACCCAGAATAAGCATATAAAATATTAAAAGCAGTCATAGAGGAATTTATGCTACTGCTTTCTGTAGCCTCAGCTTGCACATTTCCCTGCTGTCTTGACCCAAAGAGCTGTTACACGCTGCACAGAGTAACTGCTAGTGAGAATAAACATTGCTTTCCTCACTACTGTCTTGCCCTGCACTTTGCCATATTTACTGAGTTCCTTAAGTGATAGCAGCAAGGAAAATGGAAGCTGTTTTGTCTTCCAGTCAACTATTGGCAGTCAGGGAAGAGATCAGATATTTTACTCTCTCCACACGAAGAAAGAGGTTCTAACGAATTAAATTAATTTATTTTGTACAAATTGTAATGGTGTCACAGTTAATACAGTAGGAAGCATATGTAATTTTATACACCTGTTTTCTTTTAACATTACAAAATGCCCTGAAGAGACAAGAATGGTGACTGTTTTTTGTTTTTTTTTTCAAAAGGAGTGTTCTGACACTGATCACATTCTACTCTGAAAACACTTTGATCCTTAAAATAAACAACCAACTCCTCCCCCACAACCAGAACTACTGGTTGTAGTTCTGAACTCTGACATACAGTACAAAGGAACAGCAACTTACTGGAAAGGCAGGAAAACTTGGTCAAGTGTCAGTTAACTCTTGGAAAGCTTAAAGTGTGCTTTAGTGCAAATAGAGGAATGTATCAACTGCTATAGTGTCTGACCATCTCGTTAAATCTGGTGAGTTATCCCTGAGAAAGCAGCTTCTCTCTGCAAGTCTCTCGGAGTTTGTTGATGGTTGACATGGACAAGCTTCCAGGGTCCGTGAAGATTTGCTGGAGGCAAAAGGAGAAAACTCCATTAAAATTCTGGCTTTGGACAACGTGCGGGGAATTTTAAAGAATTCTGAGGTGTGAAATCCCTGCTTTGATATCTGTGCTGTGGAAACAGCTACCTTGTTTGGCCTCCTTGTAACAGGGGTAGCATCTTCATCTACTCTGCTGTAAAGATATGGTAAACCTGCACAGGTCATAGCAAGTGTTGGAAGTTACAGGAAAGCTGGTTTGAATACAAGTGGCCAGTTAATTATCTTCAAAGGCACTTGTGTTGGTGGATGACAGGCATATGTAAGCAGAGAGCACTGACATGAGCACGAAACTTTTTTAGGAGTCACCTGTTGGGATGTAGTTTTGTGCACTCTTAGCAAACAGTAGCAGAGTTGGCCAAGTGATTTATGACAGATCTGTTACTGTTGTTTGGGTTTGTTGGGTTTGGGTTTGTTTTTTTTTTCAAAATTAACATCTACATTTCAGTCTTCTGACTTAAGTTTTGAATCTGGTGTTTTATACAGATTTGGCATCCAATTTATTAATAGTTCACAAGAATAACTCTTAGTTTGCAGGTTGCCATAAGTCTTGTGTACTCAATGAATTCTGTCTGGAGGAAAGAACTTGGGGCTACCCTTTTCTTCTTTGACTACACATAATGCTTTATAATCTCACACTGCGAGGATTTATCACTGCGAATTTAAAATGCACTTTGTATCTATTCGACAATATTCTGTTACAATTCATCTGAAAACAACCACACAAACACCATGCAGAGATCACTGAAAGGATGCGTTAAAGTTATTTTCTGATCAGACTTCCTGCATTAACGGGTAAAAAGGGAAAAAAAGTTCCCTGTATGGCAGATAATGTAACTGGTTTACGATATATGGATTTAGATTGTCATTCTTTGTAAGGTTTGTGTTTCTTATGTAAGAATATTCTTCATCCTTTCAGAAATTCCTACAGGTACATTTTCCCTAACCATATCCATCTTTTGCCTGAGCAAAACATTTCTCAGTCAATCCTGTTTTTAATTTGTGACAACTAAAAGCTGCAGAGCAATTACCTGCATGAAGCTGTGACACTCTGTTACGAATGTTCCTTTGGTGATCTGCTTGAATTTATCACAAATGTCAGGGAAATTTGTGGCTTCCAAAATAAAAGCTTGGTGTTGCTTAATTAACGTTAAGGCTACGCGGAAGATGATCTTTGACCCTTCATAGAATAAACAATCCCATATTCGGAGCACAGTCTGCAGGAAAGGGGAGAATTCAGATTACAGCTTGTTGATTTCCAGTAGGCAACAACTGCTAAAGCACTGCAGACTAATAATGACCGAGTTTATATTAAGAGAACACTATGTTATTGATTACCTCTACTGGAAGAATGTCAATGAACAAGCATATAAACCAACGTGACACTACAAGGGTCCACATGACTCCATGTCTTTCCATCAGCTCTGCCACAGCTGGAACTTTCATTTTCACAAGTTCTCCAAGGACTTCCTGATCGGTTTTCAGGCCCAGCATCGCAGGACTGTAATAATCTTGAGAGAAGAAACTGGAATTTAGGAACCTCTGGATGTGACTTTTTTGCACAAAATTGAGGAGAATGTCCTGTACACCCGAGTATATAAAGGCATGATGAGGCTATGAATCCCAAGTTGCAGTAAATTAAACCACACAGTGCAGATGCCTGTGTTGTGGCCACAGAGCACTTCTCTCTCAGCCAGAGATCTACACAAACACCTCATTTGTGCTACCAAAGTATCTTCTTTCTCTCTGGTATTTAATGAGAAGCTTGACATGAGGAAGCAACATGTGCTTGCAGCCCAGAAGAACAACTGTATCTTGGGCTGCATCAAAAGAAGCATGGCCAGCAGGTCAAGAGAGGTGATTCTGCCCCTCTGTTCCTCTCTTGTGAGACTTCATCTGGAGTATTCTGTCCAGTTCTGGACTCCTCAACATAAGAAGGATATGGAACTGTTGGAACGGGTCCAGAGGAGGCTACAATGATGATCTGAGGGCTGGAGAACCTTCCATACAAGGACAGGCTGAGAGAGTTGGGCTTGTTCAGCCTGGAGAAGACAAGGATCTGAGGAGACCTTATAGAGGCCTTCCAGGACCTGAAAGGGGCTACAGGAAAGCTGGGGAGGGACGGTTCACAAGGGCTTGTGGTGATAGGATGAGGGACAATGGGTATAAACTGGATAGGGACAGATTTAAACTAGACATTAGGAATAACTTCTTCACTCTGAGGGTGGTGAGGCACTGGCACAGGTTGCCCAGGGAAGCTGTAGCTGCCCCATCCCTGGAGGTGTTCAAGGGCAGGTTGGATGGGGCCTTGGGCAGCCTGATCTAGTGGGAGGTGCCCCTGCCCATGGCAGAGGGGTTGGAATTGGATGGTCTTTAAGATCCCTTCCAACCCAAACTATTCTATGATGGTATGATTTTGTGGTAATTTTTTTTCCTTCCCAAGGAAGGACAACGTAGGCAATTTTTAACTACTAGTGCTCACATTTAAGCAGTTCAATATAACCACCACCTCCTTCCCACGCACAGTCTGCAGCCCTTGGTCCACATAATACCCAGCCAAGTAACAAAAATACCCCAAAACTACCCATAGCCTTTAGACAGAGTCTAGTCACAAACTGGAAACATGGATTTCTGTGCCATGGTGCTGGAGGCCAGACACCACCTCTAGGGTGTGACCTAGCCATTAAGTGAAGTTTTTCTTTATTTTCTATGAGCCAAAAATCCAGCTTTTCATAGAATCATTCTGAAAGGAAGTGAATGACAGGTTCCCTCAGGCAACATCTCTTCCTACTTAATTTATCTGTGAGATGGACTGAAATTAGATCTGCATATCCTACATGGCAGGTCACTCCACTAATCCATTAAATCCAAAATCAAGAAAGTGGAGAGGCTGGAGCACAAGCCTTATGAGAGGTGGCTGAGGGAACTAGGGTTGTTTAGCCTGGAGAAGAGGAGGCTGAGGGGAAACCTTACTGCTCTCTACAACTACCTGAAAGGAGGTTGTGGAGAGGAGGGAGCTGGCCTCTTCTCCCAGGTAACAAGCAATAGAATGAGAGGAAATGGCCTCAAGATGTGCCAGGGAAGGTTTAGGTTGGATATCAGTAAAAGCTTCTTCACCGTATGGGTTGTCAGGAACTGGAAGAGGCTGCCCAGGGACCTGGTGGAGTCACTATCGCTGGAGGGATTTAAAAGATGGGCAGATGAGGTGCTAAGGTTTATGGTTAGACTCAGTGATATCAAAGACCTTTTCCAACCAAGTAATTCCATGGTTCTATGAAAACCAGAGCATGCTATGACTAGTACTCCACAGCCTGTTTGACAGAGCAAGCATTTTTATTACCAAGGTGCAGGCTGAATAACAAGCATCTCCATTCTATAAACAAGTAGTTCTGGGGGTACTTAAAGGGAGAAAAAGAATATTTTAGTTCATAAGAGTTCAGGTATCCCAGCAAGGGGCAAAACTGACAGAGGTATTTAAGGAATTTATATTTTTGTTTTAGATCATGACAGAAAACATTTAAGCTTAATCTAATGGCTCCAGTCCTGGGAAGCTGTCATGATGATTCACTAGCGGTTTTCTAATTGGATCTACATTATTAACATTTACTGAAAGAAATAACTGATAACACAAGCACCTTTCTATGTGCTTCTTTCCTTCACTGAACTTAGAAAGTAGCAATTCAGGTTTCTCTAACTCAGCTGGTTTCTGCCAAGGTTCACAGACACACACAAAGCACAGCCCGATGGTTCACATGAGTGACAGAATCAGAGCAAAATCCATTTGTCTAAAATAATTTCAATAAAACCTCCCAGTGCCATAAATAAGTTTAAGAAGATGTCCAAATGATGCAGTACATGTATAACCACTTTAATTTCTCTAATGAAATCACAAGAGCAGTTTCACCTTCCACTCTTTTCTGTGCCAACAGTTTCCTTGAACAGAATTCCCACCCCAGGAGCTATTTGCTCTCCATTTGTCCTGTTCAAACTGCAGATCATCTCCAGGAGTTTTTATGGTTTTAAAGAGCATCACATTCAACTTCTACAAATCTAGGTTTTTGTCTGTGATCCTTACTTTCCTTGTTCCCATTGAAGAATGATGGGTAAAACTCCTTTACAGACCTAAGGCACACTGCCACTATATACATTCCTTTAGCCATTTGCCTTTCAGTTGCTTGCAGGGAAAGCTCAAGTAATCCCATGGAAAAGAGTGCTAAAACCAAGCAAAATCGCACCATGACCTTGAAAATGACACTAACCCATCTCTTTCTCCATATTTTGTGTTAACATTGTGTTCATTTGTGAATTGGAATGCAGGTGAAGTAACATTAACTGGCTGAGTAATCTTTTAAATGCTGCCTTAATGTAAGAAAAAAAAAATCCCATTTCACAGAACAAACTGCTTTCCCCTTCAATCACATTTTTTCCCTTTCCTACCTTCCTCCTCCTCTCACGCACCCACAAACCATTGTTTTTCTTTCTTGTGCTCGTGAGAAATGCGAGTACTTAAGACTTCTTCAAGTTACCACCAGTGAGAGTGTCCTCAGGAGGAGGGCCAGCAGCCCACACGCTCTCTCCTCCGCCCTGCCACAATCATCCGATAATGCTGAAACCAACAGCAGCTGCTATTTTTAATTTGTACAGCAAAGTAAATGTCAGGATGCCAGTGCGAACACAACCAAACACCCACCCAGCTTTCTAAGAGCTGGCGAGTAAGAAGTTAACAGCCAAGGCAACTCGCAGACATCACTCCATGAGCCACTGGGGCAGCCGGGAGGCCTCCTTGTACATTAAAATTCGATTCAGGTTTGTTAGAGTGGGCTGCTGGACAGAAAGCGTGAAGGAGCTATTCATTTATCTGGGGCAGCCTCCTGCTGTTCCCGTGGAGCTGGAGCGGCTCCCATGGCTCCTGCTACAGCGCCGCTGCAAAACAAGCAGGAGGAGGGATTAACGATTTTATGCAAATGCCAATAACTCAGTAGCAGTTTTTTTGCCAGGATATTGGCTGCCAGGTCCTGACAGGAAGAAGCTGCATTAAAAGAATCTGCATTGAAGGCATTTTTACATGTAATTGTTATACGCTAATTATAGCTACTGTGGGTATTAATGATACTTACTACAGAAAATTAATATGCAATTATAATTCATTATATATAGTCTTAATCTCTGTGTACATACACTTTTATACATAAATGTGTATATACACAAAGTTAGCAACCTAAATGAGGACACCTGCATTTCCAACCCTCCAGAAACAGTCCTGCAAGACCCCACATTTGTGCAAACTTTACCCACGGATCATTGACAAGGAGCACCAGAGCACGGCAGTGGCCTAGGGGTAGCACAGACCTAACCTTACAGCTGTGACATCACTCTCCTGCAGGCAGCATTACCCCTGCAGGGGTGCCAGGCCCCAGGCACAGCTGCCCCGGAGCACAGGGCAGCAGCACCCAGGCCTGCATTCTGCCCAAGGGCTGCGCACCGAGTCATCAGGGCTACGCAGCAATAGCCCAAACTACACCGGGAGTCAGAGGAGTATCCAGCATCACGCTCGAGACACCATTCATGCTCCACATCTGGTCTCACTAGTTAAAATGACTTTCTAACTCTGTCCACTGACTGAGCATTTGGTAACATTTAACCTCCATGGCTCATCTGTTCTTATTAAGCCTTCTGGAAGTGTCCCCTCAGCAAAAATCCTGCAGCTCTCCCTCACTGCAAACATCTCACTATGTGCCCACTTTCCCCAATCATTTATAACTGGCTGCTCTGCCCAGCATCTCTCCCTAAAGTTAAAATATCCTGGTTACAAACAAGTCTACATAAGCCTGGCCCTCCCATATACCATAAAGCTGTTTTTTACAAGACCCTGTGCAGCAAATTAGTTTTACTCACCTACCATCAAAATATATTATGCTTATGTTCCTTCCGTATCTTATCTTACAAACTATTTGAGATTTTGGTTGGGGGCAATGTGGTTTAAATACAGAATGGAGGACAACGTGATTGAGAGCAGCCCTACAGAGAAGGACTTGGGGGTGCTGGTTGATGAGAAGCTCGTCATGAGCCAGCAATGTGTGCTTGCAGCCCAGAAGGCCAACTGTATTCTGGGCCACATCAAAAGAAGCGTGGTCAGCAGGTTGAGGGAGGTGATTCTACCCCTCTACTCTGCTCTCGTGAGACCCCCAGCTGGAGTATTGTGTCCAGTTCTGGAATCCCCAACATAAGGAGGATATGAAGCTGTTGGAACAGGTCCAGAAGAGGGCCACAAAGATAATGTGAGGGCTGGAGCACCTCTCATACGAGGTCAGGCTGAGAGAGTTGGGCTTGTTCAGCCTGGAGATGACTCCAGAGAGACCTTATACCAACCTTCCAGTACCTGAAAGGGGCTGTAGGAAAGCTGGGGATGAGCTCTTTACAAAGGCTCATAGTGACAGGATGAGGGAGAATGTCTTTAAATTACATTAGACATTAGGAAGAAACTCTTCATGATGAGGATGGGGAGGCACTGGCACAGGTCATCCAGAGAAGTTGTGGGTGTCCTCTCCCTGCATCAAGTTAAGGTGTTCAAGGCCGGGTTGGATGGGGCCTTGAGCAGCCTGGCCTGGTGGGAGGTGTCCCTGACCATGTCAAGGGGCTTGGAAATATGATGATCTTCGAGGTCCCTTCCAACCAAGACCATTCTATGATTCTAGATTTGCATGATCTACAGTTAATTAGCATAGTAATCATCTCAATCATCTGGCAAAATACTGAGCAGTTGATGACCCAGAATGGATCTGAGTCAGTAACTGCTCCCAATCTGCCACTTACTAATTGAAAAATAAAATAAAGTCATATGCAGGCTGATATCCTCTGGACATTATGGAGAGATTGGGAGATATTGGGAGATTTAGGCTGGAGATTAGGAGGAAGTTTTTCACACAGAGGGTCATTGGGCATTGGAATAGGCTGTCCAGGGAGGTGGTTGAGTCACCTTCCCTGGAGGTGTTTAAGGCACGGGTGGATGAGGTCTTGAGGGACTTGGTTTAGTGTTTGATAGGAATGGTTGGACTAGAAGATCCGATGGGTCCCTTCCAACCTGGTTGTTCTATGATTCTATGATTATCAGAACAAACTGCCTTCTCCATCAAACACATTTCACATTCCCTGCCTTTACTATATATACCTGAGAGGAATCTATTTCCCCGTTAAAAACACATAGGCAGATAATTTCCTTTTAATCGCATCTTCTTCTAGAAGGCAATGAATGAAATATTGTATTATAAGTATTATTATATTCTATTAGTAAATTATTATTACTAGATTCCAGAAAAAAATTTCAATGAAAAATAGATTTCTAGTATGGAACTCCACAGTTCCAAGCTCTTTTGTAAGCTGGTCCTCAGCTTTCCTTACTTTCCTCTCAACTTTCCTTTGTTGCTTACTACCCAGGTGCACCTGCTTTGCTTAGCTGGTCATTCCTGGTGCCTGCCTATAGATTTTGGATGCTTTGCTAAGTTTAGGAATGCCCAAGAACACAGCAAGGGGCAATACAGGCAGCAACCCACATGGAATTTACCCCAGCAAGCACCCCTTCCTCCAAGTCCTGACCCTGACTAGCAGCACAGCCCCACTGCTCTCTCAGGACTGTCAGCTTCTCTTCCTCGGCCAGCAAAAGAAAAATCCAGCTTCATCAACTGACAGATATTTTAATGCTACTGTACAGCACAGGAGATTAGATGAAAGGATGTTTTTCCTTGTTTTCTGGGCTTTTTGTTACAAAAACTGTGGCACTGACTGTGGCATTTTGTCACTTAACTTGAAACCTGTTCTAGTTCAGCATCTAGCAGAGATCACTGTACCTATCACAATAATTAGCACCTCTCTGAATCCTACCAGGATGTCCAGGACTAAGACATAACTGTGCTTGCGCTCCAGAGCAGTAATGAGATTTGCAGAAAATAAGGATAAAGCTTGTACGGACTGTACGACCTTGTTCTCTGTTACGAATAGATTAAGAGGTTCCAAAAATACAAGTTGAAGAAGCAGTACTCTTATAGCCTTAAATTACCTCTGCAAGTCAGAGCTGCACAAGTTAAAAAAGAATCCTTTAAGTCTGTTGTGCATATGTCAGGTTAAATATAAATACTCCTGCTGGAACTGGTATATGAATTCCTAGTGCTACAGAAATACTCAAGACGAGACCTCGGCTCTGCTGCTTATCTTCCAGCATTTCTAACTGTGATTTCAAGAGCCTTTATAACCCAGCCTGTGTCAAAGCGAGTGGTTTGTCTTAGAGGTCCAATTTGTTTAACCAAACTGAAAAATCAAGAATTAGCTAGTTTAACTTTTCTCACAGCCACAGGCTATATCAAGTATTTTATTCACAAGAATATGTTTACAATGTCCATGAAAGCCATAGTGAGGGGAAAATGCGGGAATTAAAGTTCCTCCCCCAAACAAGAAAATGGTTCATTTTTATACCCATATCAACATTCAAAACATCTTCTTGCTGGAGATCCATGTTACCATTTGCTAGTGGATTTACTGGATTCCAGAAGAGACAAAGAAAGCAGGTCCCAGTGCTGGCAGGCAAAAGCAGAGGCTGCCATGGGCAGAACTGGCCAGCTTCATGAAAAGCGTTCAGTTCTCCATTTCAAGTCAGAAGAGAAACAGATTCCACCATGTGCCTTTGTAGGAAAAAATTCCTTTCCACTAATACTTCACTATAAAAACATTGCTGTTTCCATGTTACTGAATATGAGCTATTTTAAATTACTTTGGCAGTGCAAAGTCTTCCTTTCCAAAAAGATATGCTGAAATTATGAACTTCATGCAACACATATGGAATGAGTTTCGCCACTTCAGTTACACAGAGGTCAAACTAGATTATGATAGCAGTTCTTTCCACCTTCAGAACACCTAAATGCCATTTATGCTGTTCCTCCTCAATTTGCTGACTCACTTGTACTCTCTGTTGGTGACTCTCAATATGTTTTGTCCAAGAAGGCACGACAATGTTCTGCTATTTTATTTCTGCTATGGGATAGTCTAAAAAGATGCAATAGGTCTTCTAAGAATCTACATCACGTGCCCGGCATAAAGAGTTGGATAATCTATGTTTTGGAGGAAATCAGAAAGTCACAACAGGAAAAGGATCAAAACCAAGAGTACTGCCAATTCTTTTTTGCAATATCAGGCCAAAGTGATATCCTGCAGATAGGCAGCAACACAGCAAGCTGAACTCTTAATTATGTTATTTTTAAAATATAAGTTCCTAATCCTCCAGGGAACTGAAAATAAGCAAACTCAGCAAACAAATCAAACCAAACCAGGCTCAAGCCGTATTTTTCTTTTTCCTTCATTAAACCAAACTAAACTGCTGTCCCGAGGTACTGAACTCGCACCAGAACCAGCACTAGTTGTATCATTCACAACTGAACTTTAGCTCTAAAAAAACCATTAACCGGCCCAATTAATTTTGGTTGGTAGAACTACCTTAGAAAAAATAGAAAATGCAAGCATTTTATGGATGGATGCTTATTGGTTGTGATGCTGAGATTACGCAAAGGGTTCTCAGGCACTGGAAGAGGCTGCCAAGGCAGGTGGTTGAGTCCCCATCCCTAGAGGGATTTAAAAGACAGGTAGATGAGGTGCTCAGGGATATGGCATAGTAGTGGACAGGTTGGGTTGGAATTGATCTCAAAGGTCCTTTCCAAACTAACGATTCTAGAAAAGTATTTTGAGGAATTATTTACTATTAATACCTTTTCGGTGAGCACAAAAAGGTACATAATCTCATCTATCTGTATTCATCTCTTACTTCTGACTAAAGGCAATGAAATAAAAGACAAATATATTCTTCCAGGCATTACAGAAGTAATGAAATACAAAGAAACAAAGATTTCACATGCAACCTGTCACAGAAACAAGTGGAAGCTGACAGCACCTTTGAAAGCACAAATGCAACTTTTAGACATTCCAGTTATGGAGAACAAAACTGGCTTTTAAATTTTTTTTAATTAGTAAATCTCTGTTACAAGCTGCTCAGTGGAGACGTCTGTGTCATTAAAAACTAGCCTAGATTAAGATTATAGCTAACAAAGCACTCCTGTACTGGTAACATATAGCTCCGAGCAAAACGCTGTTGGCTATCCTATTTTCCTCCAATGCCCTCTGGAATGGTTGGACTCAGTGATCCAGTGGGTCTTTTCAAATCTAGTGATTTTGTGATTCTTTGTATCCACTACCATTGGAATTGCTCCTTTTGTGGCTAGTGTGATTTTCACAGTATCAGTGAGCTGACAGACACCAATGGACATGGGTTATTCATCATTCGGCTGTTTCCGACTGGCCTGACTCCAGTCATTGCACTCCATGAACTGCCCCGGTCTATAAAGAGTTGCAGGCTTTGGAGAAGGCTGCAGTTCACTGGGTTGATGATGCTCCCAGGAGCCAAGATTTTTAATTCATGAAACCTGGATGGACTTTGAACATTAGTTTCCTGGCTCTGACACAGGTTGCCCAGGGAAGCTGTGGCTGCCCCATCCCTGGAGGTGTTTAAGGCCAGGTTGGATGGGCCTGGTCTGGTGGGAGATGTTCCTGCCCATGGCAGGGGGGCTGGGCTGGAACTGGATGATCTTTAAGGTCCCTGCCAACTCAAACCATTCTATTATTCCTCAAATGGAGAGGAAATTCATGAACCAACAAACGCTGAAGATCACCACAACTGCTTATCACACCTTACAAATGAACAGCGAGGCTTAATGACTGATTACTTCAGCTGGATTTGTGGCTTTTTAATTCCTCTATGTGATTAAGAAGAGCTATTTTATCAGTTTACCACACTGACAAGAATTATTAACACCTCAGCACAAACCACATTAAACATTTAGACTCTCTCACACTTAAGAACCACCTCTGTGCTACATTTTCCTCAGCTCTTTAGAAGAACACTACAGTCATGCCATGAGAACTACTGAGCATGTTACCTAAAAGACTGGGACAGAAGCAGGAGGCTTAAAACAGAACCCTGAAGAGACACATGCGGTTCTAGCCTGGTGTTTGGAAAGGGAAATCAATCCAACCCTTCAGTCTGAAAAGAAGGGGAATGAAAGCTACAATCCTCACACTTCAAGCTTGAGGAAACTAATGAGAATTAACTTTAATCTTCATAGAATCATAGAACAATCAGGTTGGAAGAGACCCACTGGATCATCGAGTCCAACCATTCCTATCAAACACTAAACCATGCCCCTCAGCACCTTGTCCACCCGTGCCTTAAACACCTCCAGGGAAGGTGAATCAACCACCTCCCTGGGCAGCCTGTTCCAATGCCCAATGACCCTTTCTGTGAAAAAAAATTTTCCTAATGTCTAGCCTAAGTCTCCCCTGGTGGAGCTTGAGGCCATTCCCTCTTGTCCTGTCCCCTGTCACTTGGGAGAAGAGCCCAGCTCCCTCCTCTCTATAACCTCCTTTCAGGTAGTTAGAGAGAGCAATGAGGTCTCCCCTCACCCTCCTCTTCTCCAGGATAAACAACCCCAGCTCTCTCAGCCATTCCTCATAAGGCCTGTTCTCCAGACCCTTCACCAGCTTTGTTGCTCTTTTCTTGACTCACTCCAGAGCCTCAACATCCTTCTTGTGGTGAGGGGCCCAGAACTGAACACAGGATTCAAGGAGCGGTCTCACCAGTGCCGAGTAGAAGAAGAATAACCTCCCTGGATCTTGAAGCAACAGGTTTTAAAGCTATAAGAGGAACAAATGAGAATTCTCCACTGGCCAGAATCTGAAAGCCTCATAATGCATTCAGGTCTTTTGAATTTAAAATAGAATCATTTGTTTGGGAAAGACCTTTGAGATCATCAAGTCAAACCATACCTGTCCACTACTAAACCATATCCATGACCACTAAATCTACCCACCTTTTAAATCCCTCCAGGGATGGTGACTCAACCACCTTCCCAGGCAGCGGGTTTCCAGTGCCTGGTAACCCTTTTGGTGAAGAAACTTTTCCTGATATCCAATCTATACTTCCCCTGGTGCAACTTGAGGCCATTTGCTCTCATTCTATCACCTGTGACCTGGGAGAAGAGACCAACCCCCACCTCGCTACAACCTCCTTTTAGGTAGCAGACAGTGAAAAGGTCTCCCCTCAGCCTCCTCTTCTCCAGGCTAAACAACCTCAGTTCCTTCAGCTGCCTCTCATAAGGCTTGTTCTTCAGCCCCTTCACCAGCTTCATTGCCCTTTTCTGGACGCACCCTAGCACTTCAATGTCCTTCTTGTGGTGAGAAGCCTAAAACTGAACACAGGATTCAAAAGGAATATGAAACAACCAAGGCTGTATTTCCCAAGCATCTCTCAGAAACTGAACAGAGACATCTCTTGTACATTTTAGGTAGATACAAGTTACCACTGTGCACGATTTTCTTCATATAATTTCCTTTACTCCCAAAGCACATGTCCTTCAAAACCCACATTCTTTATGCAGCCACTTATGCTCCATACATATTACACTGTGTTTTGATACAATATCAAATCCTGCTGTCAGTGCTTCTTCATATTCTGCCATATTAAAAAGAAAACCTTAACAATACAACCGAGCTATTTAAAAGAAACAATTTTGCAGAATCTTAAGTTGCAAATACAATAAATCCAGAGTAAGCACATCTCAGCTCAGGAAAAGCCAAAGTAATCCTTGGATATATCACTACTGAAGGTGAGAGCGTGTCATCACTGTATTTGGCATTTGCAAAAATAAGGTGAGAAAAATGCAACCAGCTCCAATATTCACATTTAAGATAGGAAGCTGAAGAACTGAAAAGGATGTGAAAGAAAACGTTACAACACTATTTACAAATCTAAGCTCTGTAAGGAACTTCTCTGTTTGTATAATTTATGCAAGGAAAATTAAAAGCAAACTTCACCACTTCATAGAGAAAACACTAGGCATTATTGGCTTTTTAATATTGCAAGAGGAAGTCCTAAAAAGAAGCCATAGCTTCAAGTTAGAACAAGGCAAATGCCAGTAAAAAGTGGAGCAAACATTATTAGTAAGAGTGATTTATAGTTTGAGTTCACCACCAGGAGTGGTGGTAGAGTCTTTCAGACCAAGTTTGGGACATTTCATCATGAGAAGTGCCAGCCAAACCTGTCTGCTGCAGAGGGAACGGGAGGAATTCCCAACATAAGAAGGATATGGAATTGTTGGAACAGGTCCAGAGGAAAGCTGTAAAGATCATCAGAGGGCTGCAGCACCTGTGCTACAAGGACAGGCTGAGAGAGCTGGGGTTGTTTGGCCTGGAAAAGAGAAGGCTCCAGGGAGACTTTATAGCAGCCTTCCAGTACCTCAAAGGAGCTACCAGGAAGCTGGGGAGGGACTTTTTTCAAGGGTATGGAGTGACAGGGCGAGGGGGAATGGCTTTAAATTGGAGGGGGGAAGATTTAAACTAGGCATTAGGAAGAAATCCTTCACAATGATGGTGGTGAGACACTGGCACAGGTTGCCCAGAGAGGTCATGGATGCTCCATCCCTAGAGGTGTTTAAGGTCAGGTTGGATGAGACCTTGGGCAGCCTGGTCTGGTGGGAGGTGTCCCTGCCCACGGCAGGAGGGTTGGAACTGGATGACCTTCAAGGTCTCTTCTGACCCAAACCATTCTATGATTCCATGATTCCTCATCTTGTACAGCAAATTCAGTTACATATCCAGTTTTATAAGTCTTGGTATTTAACATATGGATTACTTCAAGCACATGAATACATCTTATGAGGATCTACAAATTAAATCACAAACCTATACATTAGGATCCCAAACTCACACTTCTGTGTTTCCCCCACTCTACCTGCTTTCCTCCTTTGTATGCAGCCAGGGAATTCTACTTGATCAGTCCTATCTGAAGTAACATTTCATTTGAGAAGTATTTTGCTGGTGGCTTTTGAAAGGGATGAAACTTTGATTTACTGGGGAGATAAGCAGGCAAACATTGTTGCCTGCGCAGGCAGCCAGAGCCCGCGGTCCCATCCAGAGCTGCACCACAGGGAAGCTATTGAAGATAACATCACTGTGCTGAACCTGAGGTATGTTAACACAAGGCTTGCTTGCTAGAAGGAAGGAAGCATACTTGACTTTTATGGGTGGAATAAGTCATTTATGTCCTGCTTCCAGTGTAAATACAGATATATCAAGGAACACAATATTCTTCAGCATTTGTAAGCACTATAGATGTTAACACTTTGAAGAGCTGAAATTTAGCATGTTTCCTCACAAAAGTATGGTCGACAAGACTATACTCTTGTCAAACTTCTGGTTTAGATGAAACTAAGACTTCTACCCAGTAACCTAAAGCACACCTACTGAATGCTGTGATTGTTCTCTTATTCATGAGACTTGTGATATGGGGTGGGCGTACAATATATACAGGAAATAAATTATTCCAGATCTATAAATATACATATAATTTTAAAGAAGAAAAACATCAGTTACTCATTTCCTCCTTGCTCAAGTCTCTCAAATCCCCTAGCAGTTCAGATTTGTAAGTAATAAGTATTTCAGGCTTATCATGGTTTCTAAATACAGGCACATGATGACTCCTACATTTCACCTTCAGATTAACAGGACACCACATGCTTAATTCCCAGGTAAATACAACTGGCCTATACCGTTCAAAGATGCACGCTTTATTCATGACTGCTGGGTAACAGTAAAACTGGTCAGAACCACACAGTTCAAAACTCCTAATTATTCAGCCTACCAGCCAAACCGTCCTCTCTCCTAGTGGCAGATATGATGCCACTGCTGTGGCTTCATGTGAGATCACAGAAGGACTCTCTAAGGATGTGTGAGAACTCTGCCAGCTCACAGCCCTATAGCTGGGTGCTGCCAGAGGAGGAAGATAAGCCAACAACACAAAATCGATTCATCTGAATCGTTTTGGGTTGAAGGTGCTATAAAAAAGCTTGGTTATCAAAAGCTACTTTGCAAACAAGAGGTCACGCATATTACAGATAATCTCGTAAGGAGCCTTGCATACCAAAGGCAGTGCTCGAGTCTTCTATGTGAAAGGACATGCTTTTCATCATGATGGCCTCCTTCAAATGCTGCAAATTCAGCTCAGTGTTACTACTGTTCAGGTGTAGCAAGTGTCTTCTGTCTGCACGGCTGAATAAAATGCTTCATGTGAAAGAAAGTTCTACTCCCCTTTTGAGATGCAGGTCTTAAGAGACCCAGCTACCTAGCCAGTTATGCAGGCAGGGGTTCCCTGGCAACACCATATCAGGGTATTAAAATAAATTCAGCCACAAGAACGAAATAAATACATGCTCAACTGCAACTAAAATCAAGCAGTCTAAATAGAAACACTGTAAAGGTGGCAGAGCATCGAACTCTGCATTTCTCAAGTGGCCCTTCCCTTCAAACCTGGAATTCCATATGATGGGATTTTAAATCTTATAACATGAATTACGTGAAGGAGGAGGATATCCAAATATTTGATACATAACTATGTTTTACCCGGGCAGGTTCAAATTAGACATTAGAAAAATTTCTTCACCTAAAAAGGGTTATTTGGACAATGGAAGAGGTTGCCCAGGGATGTGGTTGAGTCATCAGCCCCAGAGGTGTTGAAGAGATGGGTAGATGGTAGGTCCTCAGGGATATAGTTTAGTAGTGGACAGGTGGAGTTGGACTCAATGATTTCAAAAGTCTTTCGCAACCTTATGTTGGGATTCTATGATTCTATGTTATTATTCAGTTCAAATATTCATGTCTCTTAGTATGCCTAGTCTCTTATGCAACAGTACCTGCAAGTCTATGGCTGATACTACTGGGAACCACAGAGAACTCAACAGAAATGTGTTAGATCATCCGTTATCTCAATACACAGACATTTATTTGTCTTAACTGGCAGCTGCTAAGTTACCCACCAAAGGGGTATCTTGTGTCGCACCTTGTGTCCTTGTAGATAATGCCAGTTAGTTCAGAGCAGCCTACTACTTTTGTGACTGCTTCACCCCTGAAAACTCTGTTCTTATTTTCAATTATTGATAAACAACCAGGCAGTGCCTGAGGGTGAAAAACTTTAAAAAAACCCAAAAGGGTAAAAAGAACCAGGCTGAAGGAAAGCTGCTAGACTGATCCTTGAAGAATGCTTGTAGGCTATACCTAACGTAACATTTTTATTATCAATGCCGAGGCCAGTTCTGTTTAATATCTTTATCAATGACATGGACAAGGGAATCGAGTGCAGTGTCAGTGTCTGCAGATGATACTAAGTTGGGTGGAAGCAACAGAGGGATCTGGACAGGCTGGATCAATGGATCGAGACCAACTGTATGAGGTTTAACAAGGCCAAATGCTGGGCCCTGCACCTGGGTCACAACAACCCCATGCAACACAACAGGCTTGGAGAGGAGTGGCTGGAAAGCTGCCTGAAGGAGAAGGACCTGGGAGTGTTGGTTGACAGCCGACTGAACATGAGCCAGCAGTGTGCCCAGGAGGCCAAGAAGGCCAATGACATCCTGGCCTGCATCAGGAACAGCGTGGCCAGCAAGATTAGAGATGGGATCCTTCCCCTGCATCCGGCACTAGTGAGGACCTTGAGTGCTGTGTTTGGTTTTGGGTCACTCACTACAAAAAGGACATTGAGATGCTGGAGCATGTCCAGAGAAGGGGTACAAAGCTGGTGAAGGGTTTAGAACACAAGTCGTATAAGGAGTGGCTGAGGGAGCTGGGGTTATTTAATTTAAAGAAAAGGAGTCTGAGTGGAGACCTTATCACTCTTTACAACTACCTAGAAGGAAGTTGTAGCAAGGTGGGGTTGGTCTCTTCTCCCTGCTAGCCAGTGACAGGGCAAGGGGAAATGGCCTCAAGAAGCACAAGTGGACATGTAGGTTGGATATTAGGAAGAATTTCTTTACTGAAAAAGTTGTCAAGCATTGGAACAGGCTGCCCAGGGAGGTGGTTGAATTACCATCCCTGGAGGTGTTTAAAAGACGAGAAGATGTCTTACTTGGGGACATGGTCCAGTAACGGACTCAGTAGGGCTGGATCAATTGTTGGACTTGATGAGCTTAAAGGTCTTTTCCAACCAAAACCATTCTATGATTCTATGATAAAAAGGAAAGGCTGATATTGGCTAACCTGGACTGAGGGAAAAGACCGAAGTAAGAGAGACATGGTATTCAAAATAGCAAGGATATGACTGTGCAAATAAAGTTCGGCAAGAAAGTATTACGAATTCCTCTAAGCTGTGGATAAAACATATGCTGAAAATGAGAGAGGAGCAATAGCACATGCATTATTATTGGGATCACAAATCAAAACCAGTGTGCCACAAGGGAAAAAAGGCAAAGAGATTCTACAGTTTTTATCTCTCAAATAAAACACTTTCAGCTATGAAAAGAGAGAAATAATGCCACTGCACAAAGCACCAGTAAATTGCCTACTGGAAAAAAAGGGTGCTGCCGTGATCAAGTTAAAAAAAATCCAAACTGGAACAAGCACACAAAACAATTATTAGGCTAAAGTAGGAACAGAAGATTTTCATGCAAGAGAGAAATTTGACTGAAGCAGTTAAGTAATGCAAAATAATTGTAAAATTAATTGACTGCATCCTCAAAACACGTGAAAGATGTTTTTCCCCCCAAAGTCACTACTGGCACAAGAATAAAAGCATATACAATTGCCATGAACAGGCTAGTGCAGAAATCATAAGACATCTCTCAACCACTAGAGGAGTATGATACAACTGGTTTTCAGTAAGAGTAACTAACTCCAGTTCAGTAGAGCCCTCAGAACATAGCTTAACAAGCACTGCTGCTTTCAGACTAAGAACCACTAAAGTGGTGGTGGCAGGAATTCCTGTTATAGGGAAACTGTGGCTGCCCCATTCCTGGAAAAGTTCAAGGCCAGGCTGGATGGGGCCTTGAGCAGTCTAGTCTGGTGGGAGGTGTCCCTGCCCATGGCAGTAGGGTTACAACTGGGTGATTTTTAAGATCCTTTCAAACCCAAACCATTCTGTGATTCTATAACTGTAATGCTAAATTGAGTCCAAATTGTCAAGTTTTTTTTTTTATCTTAAGCTCACAATTTCATCACAAATATGTACAACATGACAAATAGGCTCCTTAAATTAAATACACGAGTACCATAGTTAAAAGTTCCCACCTACCTGATGCTTTCTAAAGCAACCTCCCTAATATTTCCTCAACAGAAGAACTAGAGCTATGAAGACAACAGAAACACTAGAGCTAAGCTGAATGCAAGTTGCAGACACATCCACTCCGAGCTCAAATTGAATCCATACTGCTTCTTATGAGCAATACTGTCTGCTCCAGCCATCTGTTTTGAATGAACCTGGGAATAAGAGGTCTTGGTAACACCCAAACCTTCAGTTAAACTAATAATTCTTTTCCTTCTCGATGTGTTTAAATGAGATATGCTCCTAATCCCTCCAAATCCCTGGCTGAGCAGCTGACAGATACAACAGGCAATGAGTAGAATGGGCTTGCCTGCAGCAGAAGCAGGATCTTTCTGGCCTCACCCAGCTGTACCCAGCAGTGCTATGTTCAGCCAGAGGAATGGAGTGCACACAACTCCACATATCAACACACCGAAGTGTGAGTTTTGCTGGCGTGCTCTTCCAGATGTGGAACACAACAATTCATCCAGAAAACTTCTCCTGATGGGGGTCTCATGCCCAAGCCGTCCCCCTCCTGTCAGCGGGTGGAGCAGTCACATCTTCATCATATTCCAGAGCACATACCTCCACCCAGACCTAAAACCCAGTACAAGCAAGGAGATGAGCCATGGCTCAGGGAGGCTCTCTCTGTCACAGCCCCAAAAAGCTACCACTAGTGCTCCCATGTGTCACAGTCTACATTTTTCAATCAATTACATCAATCTGTGGCTGGCTTGGTTCATCTGCTGTCAGCATCAAGCTACATTAACAGCTGTTTAATGTAATTAAATTCATTTGGGTCGGGAGAAGGTAGCTTTCATGGAGGCACTGCAAAGGACAAAGAAGGGACTTCTGAATTGTCCTAAATCACCACCAACTTAACTGGCAGAGACAGGACATGCTCTAAAAATGAGGACATGTCCTGGAGGCATATCTGTTGCAATGAAGGGGGGAAACATGTAGATTCTAATGCAAACAGATGAAGAAAAGGGCATCAGCAGGGCAAAATGTTGACTAATCAAACTCTTCACATCAAAAATTATTGCTACTTTTCCCTCCAAAGATCTGGAGAATATACAATGTTCCTCTGCTTCCCCAACAAATAATTACAGGGCTGTAAATCGAAATATGCTGTACCTTGCACTGTTAACAGAAAGGCAGTACTTACTTATATGACCGAGTTTCTTTATAGATAGTTTTTCCCTCTCATATACATATACACAATATTTCACTGAAATCATGCTCATTATTTTATCTGGAATGCTTTGATTTTTATAAATGTACAATTCGAGCATGATATAGGAGGGCAGTGGGAACAAAAGGGGAAAAAAGCTTTCTTAAAACTGACTGCAGAGGGGAAAGGGGCATGTTCAGATCAGCAATTCTGACCAGATATCCCATTCCCCACTGACCATCAAAGAAACATAAGCATGCATGTTTCTAACTTGAGCACCTCAGCTGGATGCCTGTAATGGATGTGCTGAACCCAAGCCAGTCTGTAACAAGACTCTTGTTACAGGGTAGTAAAAATATATCTGTAAACATGGTAGTAAACATGTATCTATTAATATAGCTTCACTAAATGTACAATTCTTTTAGACAGAGTAATTAATTGCCTTTCACATTATGAGTTTCTTCTCATCACCAGTGCTACTGCCCTAGGATGAATTCAACAACTAAGAGGGAAAAAGAAGAGCAGCTTTTGTCATTTAGGTGTCAGGAAAGTGTAAAAGAAGGATATACGAGTAGGTCTAAAGGTTTTATGACAAAGTAAAGTAAGTTCCCTACCAAAAGCAATGAATAAAAAATTCTAAATTTACTCTCTTGCCGCAAATAAAAGTGTTTAAGACCATAAAAATATTAACAGCAAAAGTTGCCATACAACACTTCGCAACAAAACTTGCCTTTTACTGAGGGCTTTATCCCTCTCACAGTGATGTCAATGGAAAGACACCCACCCATGGCAGCCAGGGGCAGGTCATGTGGCAGACAGCAACCATCAGCCTCCTACCTGTTTGCACAGCTTACAGCTCTCAAGGCTGACCAAAAGAAACACAGCTGGTTTCTTTAGACCATTTTTATAACTTGAAAGTAAACTTAAAGGCTGCAGACCCTCAAATATTTGCAGACTGATTCAACAAGTTGTAGCGCTCCCTGCCTTTTTCTACTCTTTATATGCAGGCAAAGTCCAAGCACCCTACCCATATGCAGGGAAAAACTAAGTTCCTACACGGTGCATTCACCATAAAAGGTAGTTTCTTACAATCATTCAAAAGTATTAAAAGACGCTCTTGGCTCTTTTTCCTTCTTCTTCCAAGTCCTTCCATTCAGCAAGGAACCAAAAATTACATAACTTTGTTTGTTTGTTTTAACCCTAAAGAAGAACAGAATAAAGCAGAAATGAAAATATCAGCCTTGATGTCCTTGACCAGAACTCAGTTGACACTGTAATATTAAATTCAGCCTCCAGCCATCTGTGATAAAGAGATGATCAAAAGCAAAAATGGGCCAACAAGGAATTTCAAAGCCCTCTTATAGAAAAACTTGTGTTCTGTTTTGAGCATTGCTTCACATTAAAGGTGAAGCTGTGCAGTGGTCATGGGAATTCAAGATGAAACCATTCTTCATTTATAATAAAATCCCAAGAAAGATCCCAAATGAATTTCATATGAGCGTAAAACACAGTTTTGCCCAAAGTCTCTTTTGGTTTTAAACTACATTACAAATGCAGTGAGATTCAGTTCAAACATTGGGCAGAATTCAGTGTGTAAACACCTCCTGCAAACCAAGAGATCCCGGCAAGGGAACCTTCAGAGCTACTGAACTGACCAGATGCAGAGAATATCTATAGCCTAGGGTATGCAGATTTTTCCCTGTGGACTCTATTGACCAGCCTGGCTAGATCAGCATTGATTGTAACAGAGCTTTGACAAGGATTTCACATACACACATAGACAGGGATTTTGACATATGTTTGCTCCGTGGTAAAATCACAGTCTGTAAAATACACAATGTATCCCTGCTCAGAAGTGGGGGACATGGCAGAAACTATCATGCCTAACAGAATCTACCACCACCTTGCCAACCACCTCTGAAGAAAGCTCATGCTGCCTCTTGCCAAGACACTGGAAATTCCTGTTTGAAGTACAGTTCCCAAACTACGCATATCTCTCATCTTCGTTCTGCTCTGCGATTACTGCTTCGTCTGTGTCTCACGTCATATTCCTGTGACCAGAACTGCCAAATCACAGACAACTTCACAAGTCCTGTTTCTCAGCATCATACTGACATAGAAGACATCTAACAGTCACAAGTAGGGAGTAAGAAGTAAGAGAGCAGATTAACATTCACATAAACCACCACATCAAGACTAAAATCTGAGTATAAAACAGACAAGTTTTGCTTGTGTGCTGTGACTTTGCGCTGTGTTTCCAGGATTGCAGAAAATCTTCAGACCATGCAAGTCCATTTTAACAACCAAAACCTCTAAAAATGGAGAAGAACGCAAAAACAAAAACAGAAGTCAAGTTCCAGTATACAAATACAACTATATATCTTATTAGCATACCGGGCAATATTCTTCCAATAAGAGCATCTAGCAACCAAAAGGACTCCTCTTCATTCTTTGTAATAAGGATCAGGTATCCAGCTATGAAGTTCATGCCCTGAAAAAGAAGGAAGAATTTTAAGATGTATATATATTTCTTAAGAGTTTCTAGTTTATTTCATTTGATTAAGGGCTGGATTCTTACAGTTCTGCAAAGTGGACATATTAAGTAAAATCTAGTAATAAAGGCTACTGACTGACTAAGTTGTTAAACCTACTTGATGACAGCTGAGAATAACTATTAACAAAGATCAAGGAAAGGAAAATTAGAAGGAAAACCTTAGTAGCATATAATTTACCTTCTATTTTCCTTTTTTAAAATTTTTTTTGAAAAAATAAAAAATCCCCAAACCCTGTCTTAATGTACTTGAAGACTGCTTTGACCAGAACCCAACCACAGCTGTCTTAGATGTGTAGTACAAACACAACACACCTGCAGGTAGACAGCGTGGCTACAGAAGGAGAATGCCTGACTCAAATATTCTTTAGTAAAAAGCTGCAGCTCCAGCAGCTTTTACAAGCTGTTGCTGTTTAACTCAAATGACTGCATACAGATCTTTTGCTTCTATCATCAGGCCAGTATTCTACAAGCTACTCCAGGGCTGGCCATTGTGGTTTCTGACTTTCAACATGCAAACACAAGGTAAACACTGGGGGGTTGAGGGACTGGAAGAGGTACTAGGAATTTTGTGAAAAGCGATCAAATCATGACAGGCCAAATTCCAGATGTGCAATATTCATAACCATTACTGACACTCTCTGACTGGTGAATTGGCATACAGAACACAGGTCAGGAACTGTTATTCCCTGTAAATACACTGCATCTTCCTCAATGTGTCATTTTCAAGCTTTGAGTCACTACAGCAATTTTTACACAAAGGCCTTGGACAGACCTTGCATGACCTTACATAGTGCCTGGTCTTCTAGTTAGGATGGCAACTATTTGTTTTCCATGCTGACAGTCTGCTTAATTATTACAACTGCAGTGACAAGAGGGTGTTTGGCTTTTAACATGCCATGTATAAAAACTGACTCTGGAGCACACATTCACAGGACACTGAATTTTGCTAGTTGTACCAGGGTAGGCACCGTATCACTGTCACAGCATGACAATGCAAAGCCTAATACAGTCCCAGAGAGGAGACTTAAATACCAGTAAGTACCAAAAATGCACTAGCATTATGAAAACGTCCCCTTAGCAGCCTTCAGTCAGTAAAAGCACTGCCAAACACTTGGAAAAAAAATCCATTTTTCACTCCCAGTTTTCTAGTGTTTGCAGGGTCTCTCCTACCATGCATCACTATATCTATCCCAATGAAGCCTGCTGCATCACTAGCAGAAAATGTGATTTCCTGCAACCTTGCTTGATTTATGACACACCTTGGAAAGCAGATGTTGACTGTTGAAATGCAATCTAATTATTTAGCTAGAAAAGGTAACATTCATCCTGCAAGGAGACCAGAAGTGAGAAAAAAATGCATAAGTCTCTGTAAGTCATCTTCTTTTACCTCTAGCGTTCACAATGCCAAGTTAAAATGCGAAGATTAGCCCATTAAACGGTTGATGGTTTTTAGTAACAACTGCACATACATTTTGGGTAGAAGCTAGCATGGTTTAAAAGTCATGTATGCTCTGGGTATAACTACCTCTACATAGGAGCCTGACACTTGCAAAAGAGAGGATTCATAATTCTACCTCTTCTGTTATTCTCAAAATATTAAAAATTTTAATAAATACCTAATACTGAAAATAACAGAAATAATTAATCTTTTGCTTCCATTCCTGTACTAAAACTGCTTGGGATGCACAAAAAGAATCTGTTTTAGTGACTTCAGTCTAGGTTCGAGGCCCTCTAAGTCTTCTTCCCTACAGATTTCAATAAACACAATTCATATTCCTTTAACTTTATAACAGTAGTATTTATTGTACTAACTTCCTCAGCTCACATGAAGCATAGGTTAGCACATGGATCCTTGGTGAGTAAAGGGAGAAGAGGGAACTTAATAAGTGAACCAAACTCTCATTTTGCTCATGACGGTTCCTGCTTCTTTATGATCCTTAACAAAGGGTTCTTTGTTCTTGACTGTCATGAATCGATTTTTACCTTCTTTTTGTCCCACAGGAAACTTTACTGTACTTGGCAGTGAGAACAGGAGCTTTTTTGAGCTGCCATCTAAGCTGTAGTATCAGGTTGAATTTCAAACAAATCTTCCTCCTACTTGCCTGTCTATACTGGGAAATGGCACCAAATAAATGCTACCACCCTTCCAGATGTTACGTGAATGCTGGTCACCTTGCACTCTGAAAAATGTGACAGTGAAAACCAAGGAAATTGATTTCACGGTGCCTTGTACATACCAAGGAGTATTTTTGGAAAGCAGGGAGGAAGAAGGAAAAGATAAGCTCCCTTTTTCTTCCTCTCCAAAGCAACTAATGAAGATTAACAACCACACGTTATAAAACATTTAGTCTGCAGCTAAAGGCTGGAACCAAATATGATCAATTAAGCTACAAAAAAAGCCTGCAGAGAAATTAACAAGGACACTTGAACTTGCCTGAAGTGATTCATTTTTTCCCTGCCCAGGGCCATTTTAAAAACCAGAGAGTTTGTGGATCTGATTCTAAAAATATGCATTCAAATGGGCAAGAACAATTGCTATTGGTGAAATTTTGCATTGCTTAAAAGCCCATGATTACATACCTGACAATATCCTACTGCTTTGTTATGATGCCCATATGCTACCAGTACATTGTAGAGCGTATGCTGCAAACAGGGATCAGCAGTTTTGCGGAATTTTACATTATCTGGAAATGTTCTGTTCATGTCTAGACAAAAGGGGAAAAAAAAAAAGATGAAAATTAAGAGCCGTTCCCTCCTTCACTTTCCAAATAAACTTTAACAGCTGTTCTGAACTACAACTGAAACTTCACTATGGCTCACTAAAAGTGTAGTTTTGGTGGATGAATTTTAAGAAACAGCTTTATCACCATTTTGGCTAATAGGCCATCTGCATTCAAGAACAATCTATTCCTAGAAAGATTAACCCTATTAGTGCACAGAAACCAATTTCAAGCAAGATCAAAGAAATTCTCAGACTGGACTCCCTCAACATCTAACTGCAAAGCTTTAAATGAAAGCAAACCAGACATTTAGACTGACAGAAACAACACATATCAAATTTATCTACCCTAGCGGCATGAAATGAGCTATGCCTCTAGGAAAGTATAGTCTCCTAACAAATCAGATGAAATTTCAACTGACTTATTCAGTCAACTTCTACCAAACAGTCCCAAACAACTTTAAAAAAAAAAAAAAAAGTCTTGTTCCTGCAACTCATGGCTTCAACTTAAAATCACGGTATTTTTGAAGGTGTTTAAGTTTCTCCATGATGTGACTATGAGAAAAGTTGTTTCTTCGCTGGCACAAGACCATCAAGAAGGAGAGTTATGTTTGATATCCAAGCAGCTGAGCACTTCCCACATGCTTCAGGCTCAATCCTAAACCAGGTAAGGACTATGCAATCACTGAGATTTCTAAAAATTCATTTCTTCCTGATCAAACGTGGAGAGCAGGACTCATATCTTCTTACAAAGGTCTAAAAATTAGACACATAAGTTTGAGCTGGTAACCCAAAACTACATTTAGTTGCTGGAAAGGGACAGACAGAGTTAATTTTTGGCCTGCTTAACTCCATAAAGAGAGAACCAAAGGTCAGTAGTCCAGACTTTTGCATGTGATTTTTACAAGTTTAAGCTGGGGATGAAAACCCTATTAAAAAGAAACTTTGAAGATTTTCAAAAAACAAGACTAATACAATACAAACAGTTGCTTAGGTTATATTTAACGACAACAAAAAACTGAGTTAAAGTAAGAAAAAAAATCAGTAGCAGCACTACCGTATGGATATTTATGTCCTAAGAGTTATCACTTCTTATCACTTTTTCCTGCATAAAAGAAGTCATCTGTTCCAGCTTTGACACAAAGCTGAGCTGAGCCAAAGGAAGAATGCCTCTCAAAATCAAGATTAGTGTCTTGGAAGTCACAAGCATTAGAAGTTATCGTACTTATCATTATCCTTTCCTTTTAAAAGTGAACAAATTATCTACAGAAATGGGAAGGCAAGACAATATTTCACTTCACCTCTCATGTGACCGAACAGAAAAATATAAGGAAAAAGACAATCTTTAAAAGGACTTGAGCAACAGTCAGACAGCTATACAATAAATAAATTTGGTTTGTTTGTTCTTGGTAGGAAGAGCAGCATACTATTTGCATAAGCAGCATTAGTTGTTTATTAAATTATATGCTCATGTTAGATAAAAAAATTACTGCTGATATTTCAGTTATGGCTCTTCCCATCAACTATTCAGAAAAAAGATGAGGGATGAGGAGGAAAAGTTCATCACATATCAAGCACAGCCTATTCAAACTCAACTAATTTTTATATTCAAAACCTGAAGAAGCCCTGCAGTTGAGACAATTATCTCCCATTTGCTTTCTGATTGCAGAATGTTTTTGCCACAAGGACTGTGGGAAGTCTTTTCTAATTTTATGAAGGACTTTATACTTAGTAGTAGTATTTTAACCTGGGGAAAGGAGGGACTGTGCAGGGAGTAAATAAGATACAAGAGCTAGAGTGTGAGACTCCACCTGGAGTACTGTGTCCAGTTCTGAAATCCCCAGCATAAGAAGGATATGGAATTGTTGAAACAGGTCCAGAGGAGGGCCATGAAGATGATGAGAGGGCTGACTGATAGGTTTTACCATACTACAACAAAACCGCCAGAGACGACTTGAGGCAAAGGACAGGAGCAGGAGTGGGCTGTTCATTCAACTGGAGCACTTACCCCCACTTCACTACACCTGTCCCAAAGGAGATGTCCACACACTTCCTCCTCCCCCTCCTCGCACCTGTTATCCATTAACCTACTTCTTTCTGGATAGATGTTGGCACACAGAGGAACAGAGCCTTTCAAGCAGGGAAATGACTTTACAGTGCCAGATAAATCCCAAAGCAATGACCATCTTGTGGTTGTATGCAGATCTGCTGGCTATAAAAACAATAGGTATAGAAGGATGGGACCAGGAAGAAGGCCATGAAAAGACCGGCTACTCCTTTGCAGTAAATTCAGATTAAATCTCAATAGCATTTTTGGGGATGATCTTTCAGTGCTGTGAGGTGGCAGTGTTATGCTCCTGTGAAACTACTGTGGTTTGAGCTAAGTTAGAGTTGGTTTTCTAACTCTTAACTCAGTCACTCTAAGTAACTTCATTGTCTGAAAGCTAATTGCATGTTTTTGAGACAGTTCTTCTCCCAGAGTGATAATGCAGGGCATTGGTATGCAGAAAGGCCAATGCTTATACTTATCCCTATAGTAACCAAGGCCATCCTTGAGCTGGTGGAAAAGGGTCTGCACCTGCAAGAGGCGAATAGAGCAGGAGACTCCTAACTGACCGACAAGAGTATTCCACCCCATATATGTCATACTCTGTGAAAAACTGAGAGACCACAAAGGTCTCTCACTCTTTCCCATGATGACTGACGTCCAGCGAGGACCTCACCTGTCTGGTTGCTCCTGATCCTCAATCCATGCTTTCCTGAATCTCGTTCCTGAGCTCGGCTTCCTCCTAGCTGTGGAGCCATTCCCTTGTGTCTGCTCTACAGTATTTGTGGTAATGTATAGTCATCAAGGGCTGGGGATGCAATCTCATATATTTGTATATATCTTATTACTTTGCGATATAACAACAACAACAACAATAATTTCATCATTATAATTATTATTTCATTTAAGCTGTAGTTTTACTTTCCAACCGGCAAGACTTTTTCCTCTCATATTCCTTCCTCCCTGGGGGTGGAGGGGAAGGGATTCGAGAGCTGAACTGCATGGTTTTAGCTGCTGAAATTTAGCCGGGCTGGGGCTAAACTGTGACAGAAACAAAAACATGAGCTTTCCTTTCCTGTCTATTTATCTCTGTGCAGCAATCATAAGGTGACCATTGGCTTGTATCTTCTCTTTCAGTGCTGCAGTATTTCTATGCCTCATTCAGTAACATAAACATAGGCTGAAAGCCACATTAGCCTCAGTTTATAAACCAGACGTCTATTTTAGTATCTGGAATCACAATTGTTGATGGTGTTTCTGGAGCAAAGAGATTTAAGCGTGCAGTCCAGAAAACTAATGCTTTTTTTACCAGCTTTGTCCTTTTCCTATTTAGGCTACTTCAAAATTTGGGCAACTGCAAGTCAACCTTCTTCATCTTGCTGTCCCATCCTTTCTAATTCTTACCTTCATATCCAGGAGCTTCCCACTCCCAGACTTGGTGCCCAGTAAATTACATAAGTATTTTTATAACTAACATCCCCTACTCCACTTAAGGTCACTCCTTTGCTAGTGCTACATCTGTAATTTGCTTCTACTCTGAAGAACTTCCAGGCAGGTGTTTTTTTCCTTTCCTTAACTTAGTAAAGAACATAACAAAAATTCACCTCAACCACCACTATAAGCATTCCAACACTCCATTGCAAACCTCCAGAATAATGATGTTAGGTCATCAATTATAACTTGTAAAAGTAATATAGGATATTTTAATTGTGTTAAAACTTGACATTGAGGACTCATCTCCAAGCTCTTCCTTGCAACACCGGGACTAGAAATTATTTTCGAGGTATTTGCTTTTTGAGTTAAGATCAAGTTTGCTGTCAACTCAGAGTAAAGAAACCGAGTCTCACAATCCCCATCACCAGCACTGAGTAATAGTTCAATAGCTTGTGGCAATCAAGAAAGCAAACAGGATTAGGATTTGCTACGAAAGAACAATAATGCCACTGTATAAATCTGAGAAGCCCCTTCATCTTCAAAAGGTGCTATCAGAATTGGAGAAATTGCAGAAGAGAATGGCAACAAGGAAGACCACTGGTATGAAATGGCTCCCATATGTAGTATAAAACAGGGTGGACTAGAGCTCCTTAGAGTTTGGATTAGAGTTTGGAAGGAGATGCTTATGAGCAAGACAGAACAAATCCGCAAAATCATGAGCAAGGTAAAGGACATAAAAAAAGGAGCAACCAGAGTAGTTTTGTAAATTTTTTCCATCCAGTCTTACTAACTACAAACACGCGGCATATGACTTGGGAACTTCCCAAACCTCAGATAACTGGAGGCTAGGAAAAACATTCTGAGGAAGTATCACCACACACTTTCCTCCTCCAGTTCTCCTTTAGCTGTTTTGGCAGACAGAAGACCAGACAAGGTAGCCGTTTGGATATGACCTGATATGGCTTTTACACAGAGCCATAAGAGCTGACATTGCCGTTCCCCTTGCTCTTGCATGGTTAAATGTTCTAAACTCACATGAAAATCCCCACCCCTCACTAATAGCTTAAACCCATTCAGAGAAGCTTATTAGTGCTTTGGTAGTAAAACATTCACTGTCTCCAGTGAAGCAGCAAAAGCTATTGTTTGAACTTTTCTGAATCCATTATAAACTAAACTGAGATCCTGCAACTACTAGCCAATCCATGCAGCAGCCGGACTCAGCAGTGAGGAGGCACAGCAAAAGCTCAAAGGATGGACTGATTAATATCAGACCCTGGGTTTCACAGCACCTACAACTCTTGGAGAAGAAAGGACTCCAAGGAGACCTTATTGTGGCCTTTCAGTATTTAAAGGGGGCTTATAAGAAAGATAGGGAAAAACTTCTTAGCAGGGCCTGTAGCAATAGGGCAAAGGGTAATTTTTTTAAACTGAAACAGGAGAAATTTACACTAAATACTAAGAAGAAATTTTTTACGTTGAAGCTGGTGAAAGACTGGAACAGGTTGCCCAGACTGATGGTAGATGCCCCATCCCTGGAAACGTTCAAGGTCAGGTTGGATGGAGCTCTGTGTAACCTGATCAAGTTGAAGAGGTCCCCGCTCACAGCAGGGATGTTGGACCAGAGAACCTTCATGGTCCCTTCCAATCCAAACCATTCTCTGATTTTACAACTCCTCTTCATGCAGAACTGGAAAAATGGATATTAGCTGTGCATGTACTACAGAGGACTTGCAGACACAGACATACTTTGAAATACAATGGTGCAGCCTAAGATGGGCTTACTGCAAGGAAGCTATGTCAATTTACACCTCAGCCTTTATTTAAATGGCTCGTAGACTCTGCATTAGGACAGACACATTTTATCCTACCAGTATCATTTGTCTTACTAAACTATAATAGGGCATGAACAATAAAGCTCAGTAGGAACACATGCCCTTCTAAACATGTATGTTTAGATGTAAACTAACCCATGAAATTTCCCATCATAATTTAGAGACCTGCATTTTTTAAGCTCTTATTTTTATGTTTAGAGCAAGAAGACTGCTCTCTCTTACGCTTCTCTTAGAAAGAAAAAGATATGTTCATACAGTAAGTGTCATATAAACCAAAATCAGCAATAAAGCCCATCAGTTAAGAATCAGCAAGTTAAAGAGCAAAAACGGTGAAAGGACAGCTTAGATTTATTTAGCTGAAAGACTTTCATTGCTGTTACTAATTAGATTTTTCTTCAGAGATAGACCATTTCTTGACACAGTCCACCTGCACTTTTTAACCTGATTATATCCCGCTAAAGACATTCGCATCCAAATGTACATGAAAATTGTTTGGAGCTTCTGGGTTTGTAAAAGAAGCAGGATACACTGGCTTTTACACAGGTTTTAAACTAAATTTGAAATAAAGTGTTGGTTGGCCTCATCTTCCTGCCTCCTCTCCTGGAAAAAAGGAAGTGTGGTTGCTGTTCTCTTTGTTTTTAAACCGCAGCATTGTCCTGGGCTATTACATTAGAACTGGACCACAGGACTAAACACAGCACAACTGCCCAAAAATTTTGCAAACTGTAGACATGGCAAGTGAACACCTGCAAGATTCTACATCTCACTTTAGCTTACTGTTAAAAAAAACCCTACAGTGATGGGAAAGCAACATTGGCTGAAACAAAAACTGAATGCCAGGCAACAATTCACACTGAGCAGTTCTCAGTTAAAGCCCACTATAAAACTTGCACTGTCAATAGGAGCTTGTCCAACAAAGGGCAAGCTGATGAAGGGTTTAGAACACATGCATTATGAGGAGCGGCTGAGGAACCTGGGATTGTTTAGTCCGGAGAAAAGGAGACTGAGGGGAGACTTTATCACTCCCTACAACTACCTAAAAGGAGGTTGTAGTGAGGTGGGGACTGGTCTCTTCTGCCTGGTAGTCAGTGACAGGACAATGGGAAATGGCCTCAATTTGCACCAGGGGAGGTTTAGATTGGATATTAGGAGGAATTTCTTTACTGAAAGGGTTGTCAAGCACCTGAATCGTCTGCTCGGGGAGGTGGTTGAGTCACTGTCCCTGGAAGCGTTTAGAAGATGAGCAGATGTACTTGTGGACACGGTCTAGTAGCAGACTTAGCAGGGCTGGATTGATAGTTGGACTTGATGATCTTAAAGGTCTTTTCCAACTAAAACTATTGCATGATTCTATGATTAAACACAAAGTTTCCATTCACCTTAAGTACTCTGCTCCCTGTATCCCTTATATGTTCACACTGTTCCTTCCTTTTTGAAGGCAAATCTATCACCTTGGAGTTTGAGGTCCTCTTTTTATTTTTCTCCTCCAGTAAAAACCTTCACCCCATTTTTCTTTATCCCTTCCCCTACTCACTCCTTGTTAGTTTTCTCTTCTGTAGTTTTCCAATCGATGCAGTAGCTCTTCCAAAACTTTATTTCCTCCATAATTCATAAGCAGAACTTTATCTTCTTCCATTATTATCCCTCCTCACAAAAATATTTTATTTCACTGTATAACCTGGGTGAAAAGTTACCTACTGTCATGACCCTTCATGTCACTTTCTAGTACTGGAAAACAAATTGTTTGCAACTCCCTCTTGTACCCAGACTGAATATTGTTTGCTCCTTCTCCAGGGTCCTTAGCGAGGCTGGCTTTGGAATGTCATCCTAGTAGCTCCCTCTGTATTCATCAAGTTAAAGCTCTACTGTTTCCAGTTCCAAGCAGGATATGAGCCTGAAAATTTCTGGCTAGTCTTCATATTTGTTGGAGCATAAACTTTCATATTCCTAAATGCCTTACTAAGGCGTGTAGTCCCAAAAGCCCACAGAGCTGCTGCTGCTAGGAGGAGAGGCAGAGGGGAAACTCAGCATAAACCAAAAAGTATTCAAATGGTTACCCAATGCTAATAAAAATCCATAAAGCCCCAAGTTTAACTACCTGGGTTTTTCAAGAGGAAAAACGATGACAACTACACCTTCACTCTAATGAAACAACCTCAGTATTGTGCTTATCTGACCTCTGGACTCAGTAACTGGGTAATTCAGTCAGTATCAGTTTCTCTACAAAAGCACTGCTGCAGCCGGATGAAAAGTTTCAGTTACATGAAACTCCTACTTGTTTGTCTTCCTGTACTGCCTGTGTTAAACACCTAGAGGCCAGTGAAAGGTCTGGCTGCACTGTCACCTGTCGCCCTGTCACCAATATTGGCCACCGATCAAAGTTCACAGACAGCATGTATGAAGCTGGTTTAGTAGAGGAGGAGTATTTCTCCTCCTATGCTTCCCTTCTTTCAGGGAATTAGGTTTAGTGTTTAGGATTTCATGCGTCAGGTGGATTTCCGCACTCTTCAGTTTGCCAAATTCCTTTTTTAAACCAGTTCATACTTGTGGCTTCAGCAGAACTCTCCAGTAACAAGTGACACAATTCTCTGATATGCTCTTCTAAACCTTCAGTATGTCAAACTTCATTCAGCAACCTTGATTCTTATATTATAAGAAACAAACAATTGTTCCCCATTCACCCTCCGCAGACCATTTATAATTGATATAGCTCCATCAGCAGTCTTTTTCCTCAAGCTGAAATCCTAGCATACTTCATCTGCCTCATGCAGACTCTGTGCCACATCTTCAAACATCTCTGCCTCTCTTCCAGTGGGATACAAGTAAGGAGAAACAAACGCAAAGGCAGGTCTCATGGTACAAAGTTGTAACTCTTCTACCACTTAGGAGACAACATAATAATGTTTTCCAGTTTGTTCTCTGTTCCTTCACAAATAATTTCTAATCTTCCCTAATGCTTTTGACCACATGATGAACCTGGAAAGATCTGTACTGTTAAAGAGCTTATGGCTAATCTAATTTACATGTTAATTCAAGCACTTAAACCACTACTACAGAAATGTATGTTTTCCATGACATAACTTGATCTCTTAACATTTAGGACACAGGATGGATAAACAAGGATAAACAGCATTATAAAGACAATAACCTGTTTTAATTGCTTCAACCAGCTTGTCATTCTTCTCTCCTTCAAGCAGTCTGTGGTAATATCCAGGATTTTCTTCCATGTTCGTTTGGGCTCCACTCACAATCATCCAGATCAATGCACGGTGTTCATTGGGAATGCCTTTCCTGATATATCTCTTCACTGCAAAACAAGAAATTTGGTGGAGTGTTTGGTTAGGGTTTTAGGGTTTTTGTAATAAATAAAGCAATCCAGCTGTATTTTGTTTTGGAAATGAGTAACAGAAAGCTGAGAAGTCATACGAAAACCCCCGACCAGGTATTATGTTTTCTCACCTATGATACCATTTAGGAAAATCATTTCCTTCTCAGACACATTGTATATTTTACATTCACATCTAAGCTCTTGCCACTCAGACTCTCCAGGAACATCTCCAGACCCGGGCTTTCCTCCCTCCTCTAGTCCCCCATTATAGGATTTTGAATTCTTTCTTCTTCTTCCTGCTTTTCTGGATTGAGATTTGAACAGCAAAGCTTCCCCTTGATCTTTGTTCTTTCCACATTCCTTCAAGCACTGACTTTTTCCTTCTGTACCTTCCTAATGGCCTCTGACATGATAGCCCTTTCCATTTCCTTGGTTATGCTCTTGCACAAAAGGTTGTGTTAACATAACCCTAGGACTTCAGCTTAGCACCTGATCACTGAAATCATCGCAGGAACTGAGAAGTCTGAAATATGTGGCTACTGTCTAAATGAGCCTCTGGAAGAAGTGGAGAAGTGAGCGAGCAGCAGATGATTTTTCCTAGAATAACTGGGGAAGTCTTTTCAAATCTGAAGTAGCTCTTATCTCCTGCACCACATTCATCATCAGGGTGTGCTCTGATGTTTTTTTAAGCAGATGATTCAGCGTAAATAACTAGGATGCAAGATTGCAGGAAGAAGCATCAGGCTAATTACAGCCAAAGCAGCTTCCTCTTGGGAATGGTATGAAAAATATTAATAAGGAGCCAGTGCTTCTCATTGGTACAAAATCCTAAATCAGTACTACCCCTTCTGACCCCGAAAGAGAGCTGAATGTTTGAGATCCTTCTGCTTTTTCCAGGGAAAAGAAACTGACAAAGAAACCAGACATTTCTTGCTAAATGAATGAGATTGTATCAATTAAAGTCTCAACTTCTGGTCCTCACATTCTGTGAGACTCAAATGAGTGTGGATTTTTATTCTGCACACAAACACACCAACATGCACCAAATCTGGTTTATCTAGTCACAAAGATTTGTAACTCAACATAAATGCTGCCTAAAGTAACGGCCTTATAAACAGTGAAAAGAGTGAAACAAGGTTTTACCACTCAAGTCAGTCACCTTCTAAATACATTCCACCTAATTGCAGCTGCCTATGCTTTAGGAGCCAAAGCTGCTTCCCCAGTGTTGAGAGAGATCCATGCAGGTCTAAGGGGCATTTCACCCACATGAAATCTGGTACTTTCTCTTGAAGAAACACTTTTACCTCTAACATTTGCAATCAACAACTGGTTGGTCTTCTGGATACAGTTTTTGTTTAGTTTTTCAATGAGGATTTATACTATGGTTTACACTTGTTCTAACTGCAAACTAACTTTAACTACCACCTTGTTTTAGACAGACTGGAAATGTTCTATTTGTTTCCATGGCTGTTTAATAATCCCCACTTTATATTTTTTACAAGATTTTGAACTCTAATGCCCAAGAAATCCTATAGATGAACACTGCAAATGTAGGAATGACTGTGAGGAAACAGTCCCATTTAGGTCAACAAGAAGTGATGTTTGGATGAGCATGCAAATGTTTCTAGAGGCAAACTTACTAGCTAAAATACTGGATAATCATATTCTAACATATAAATACCAGTGGTATTTTCTTCTGAAACAACTGTCAATTCTAAAAGCACAGCCAACATTCACATCCCATAATGCACATTAAATTCAAGAGAATCAGGGACAAGCCTTTGACATTGGCACAAGGGGAAAGCAGCCCTGCAGCACAGCATACAGTCATTATTCCTCAGTGTCATCATTCTCATGGTAATAGACCGCCAGAGGCTTGTATCGCCCCAAGTGACTGCCTACCCCCACTCCCTGAGGAATGGAAAAGCCATGGTGCTTTTCTTCCTCACATTATTATTATACTTGCCAGCACCTGCAAGCTGGCATGCAGAAGCAGCAAAGTAATTTTGAAAATAAGGACAGCTGCAATTCAATATGGTTTACATATACATATATTATTTATATGTCATATTCCATACATAAAATTGTATCATTTTATACAAATACATGCTTATTTTATTTTCTATAGGCCCTCTTCCACACTATCCTGAGGAATTAAAAAGCCCACAACAGTCCACACCGCCAAATATCCTCCCACTGTAACATTTAAGAAGCTTTCATGGATGAAACCAGATTGTGTATGAGTCTCCAATTACATATCTGACTCCAACTGTAAACCAAGGGCTCGATCTCAAAAGCAGCACTGCTGAACATTACCAAGCCCTGAGTCTCCACGTGCAGAATCATTCCCAGGTCAACCAGAGTGTACACAGCACAGTCTAAGCTTTAAAACATGCAGGAAAGCAATATCTTGATGTGAAACTTTTGCCTTTGTTCACTAAGAAAATATGATGCATCAATTTTAAAGCGAACAAAACCAGTCCTAATAATTGCATTACCTCTGACACTCAGTGCTGGTTTCTGCAGGTTTAGGGTGACACTCATTAACACATTTTTCCTGTTACAAGAAAAAAACAGCTACATGGCAGGGAAGAAGTCTAGAACTGCGGGTAAATACACAAAGTGACTTCAAGATAAAAATATACAGAAATGAACATTTTCCAATACTGTGCACTACTTATAGTAACAAAGTTTAAAAATAAGTAAACCACTTTCACAGAACCATAGAATAACCAGGTTGGAAAAGACCCACTGGATCATCAAGTCCAACCATTCCTATCAAACACTAAACCATGACCCTTAGCACCTCGTCCACCTGTGCCTTAAACATCTCCAGGGAAGGTGACTCAACCACCTCCCTGGGCAGCCTGTTCCAGTGCCCAATGACCCTTTCTGTGAAAATTTTTTTCCTGATGTTCAGCCTAAACCTCCCCTGGTGGAGCTTGAGGCCATTCCTCCTCATCCTGTCCCCTGTCACTTGGGAGAAGAGGCCAGCATCCTCCTCTCTACAACCTCCTTTCAGGTGGTTGTAGAGAGTAGAAACCTATCTGTTCTTGTTTAACAGTAAAATACAAGAATTTTGGAGGTTTTTGCTTCTAGATAAAGTTGTAGATTAAGATTAACGTTACTTCACTCCATTCGAAAACAAAAATTATCTGTTCTAAAATATTAGAAGTGTGTGACTTTTCAGAAGCATCTGCACTTCAGGGGTAATGGATTTAAGCTGAACAGGGGTAGATTTAGAATAAATATTAGGAAAAGGATTTTTACTGTGACAGTGGTGAGACACTGGAACTGGTGGCCAAGAGAAGTCACAGATGCCCCATCTCCAGAGGTGTTCAAAGCTAGGTTGGATGAGGCTTTGGGCAACCAGTGGGAAGTGTCCCTGCCCACAGCATGGAAGGTGGAACTGGTTGGTCTTTAAGGTCCCTTCCAACCCAAATCAGTCTATGATTCTGTGAAGTTACAATCAAGTACAAAAACTGACTTTCTAAGATGCTCTTTCCTTCCTCCAACCCTTGGGTCGGAATAGAGCAGCTCCTGTTACAACCACTGTTTAGTATCATTAGTTTCACCTTTCACTGTGGTTTTGCAGCCTCAAAGACTGGAAAGCACCTTCTGCTACTGGTCAGTTGTGACTAATCCACTTGCAGCCAAATTCTTTCACACAGCACACTTCTGGTCAGAATTAAGCTACTTTGGGTAATTCTGTTAGACAGTTTGCTGCCCACCTGTAAACAAGCCAGAACAGAAAGCTGGGTTGTGGTCCCACAAAGAAATAGCTGAACAGAGAAAATGAAAAAATTTAGAGGATCTTGCTGGCATCAGAGAGATAAGAGGTGAGTGACTGAACAGTGGCTGAAAATTCACACGTTCAGAGGAGACAGTGAAGATAACAAGGGTGGAGAGGGAAAGAAAATACCAGAAAATAACAAAAAGGAAGAGAGTGGAGAACAAGCAAAAGGAACTGCCAGCCAAAATTCCCATGACCCGCCTTGCCGGAAGGCTGTAATCCAGAACAACAGGATACACTGCTTAATTATCGTTGTTAAAATGTAACCTAATTATCTTTTCCTTACAGCAGAACAGAATTATATACATACATACCACCCTGGATGAGGCAAGCACAGTAGCATGTGAACAACACCACATTTCCAAACTGGAAAATTAACACTAATCATCACTTCTTCCTGTCCCCTCAGACAATAATTATGAGCTTCTCTATTTGTAAAGACAAATTGGTGTGTAGGTACTGAGATACCACACATATAATACCTCTCTCACCTCTATTCACAGCAGGATGAATTTTGAAAAGGCTCAGTAGAACTCAAAACAAGGATATGGGTTTGTGGATACAACTATTGCGTTCACGGTGGGGGAAGTGGCAAATCAAATATTCTTCTCAGTTCCAGCTTATGGCCAGCTTGCAGCGTAGGGGAAGTTAATCAGAAACAGCAGCTCCCGCGAAAAGCTTTAGAGAAATGAAGTCAGGTCCTGGAGGTGGGTAATTCAGTGCATCACCAGGCAGACCTTCTGCTCTCTGACTGCCTGGGAGGAAATCACTGCAGGATCACCTCGCAGGGTAAAGCACACACCTAAACAATACTTACATAATTATAGGAGCTTATGACACAGACTTCAACCTTAATACTAATATAAGAAGGGAATTATTTAATAATCAGTAATTGTACAGGTTAAGCTGTTGCTCTCCTCTTCCGAAGTATCAGCTGACAATGAGGGAGGCTTATTGCAACAACATTGAACTTAACTTAAACTCAGACTACGCTTCCTCATCATTGTTTATTCCAGACACTCTCTTTAGAATGACGTATTACATATATACACGAGAATGCATAGTCTACAAATTCAAGCATCTTTAGCGAAAATTAGAAACATCAAAGATGATGCACCAGCCCACAGGAGCTCACTACAGCCAAGAGCCATTGACCATGTCCACTCAGTAGATTTACAGCATCCTGTTTTTCACAAACAGTAGCCTGCTAGAGATGACTAAACCCCATCAAAGGTTATTGCTATTAGGTGGCTAGTGGGGCAGTGTGACAATCAGGACTGAAGCCTGGTGAACACATTGAGAGATTTGGTCAAGGTTTTTGCTCCCAAATAAGACCAAAGGCATCTATGCTGTTCCTATCACAGTAACATTCTGTCTTTACAGCACTGGAACACGTAAGAATACAAGGGAAGAGAAATGTAACAAACCCACAGAAATTGCTTAAAGCTGCCACTGTCAGAGTTCACACATTTTAAGAACAGAAGGTGCTGAAGCTTGAGATCATTTTTTCCACAATAACTAGAAAACTAGGTTCTGTAGAATCTCAAAATCCTCCCTAATTCAAAATACCACATAGTTACGGCTATATTGAAACTTGACACCCTTAAAAAAAAAAAAAAGCTTCTTTACATTTGGAAGGAGAGGGTGAAAATAGGTACTTTCTAGTTAGCAGCATAGGAATTGGCAGCTGTAGCTCAAATACACACTTTCTGGGATTCCTCAGCCTTAAAATGGACATCCCAAAACAACAAACCCACCAGAATTAGCGAAGTCTGCAACTGAAGCACAGCTCTAAATATTTAGCTATTTTAGTCAGTGCCTGCTGAACTTTTCCTTAGTTTTACTCATTTTTTCTTTAATATACTTATAGAACTGTGCCCAACTCCAAAGGACTCCCAAAAGAAAGCAGGCTGAATAGTATCATTAAGAGTGAAGAGGTAAATTTAGATTCTTATATGAAAAAATAACCCAGAGAAAGGGTGGGAGGAAAACCCCTCACCCTTTGGTCTCACAGGATTCCCTGTCACCTTCTGACTCCCTCGAGGGACACAGTTTAGTAGTGGACAGGTACAGATGCACTCAACGATCTTTTCCAACCAAGCGATTCTATTATCTATTTCTCCCTGTCTCTCTTGCAAAGTAAAACATTACTAGAAGTTTTCTTGCTTTCTGAAGTGGCCACTAACAGTTCTACCAGCATTTTGCCTGATGTTGCACTAGCAATTTACAATTGGAGGATAAGGAGAGCAAGGAAATCTCAGCAATCCAAAAAAGCGTCAGAGCTGGCAACTGAGATCCCTGACATCCTGATCCCTGGGGGTTCAAGACAAGTGTCTTCTACATAATCTCATGTCTTTCTAAAGAGGGCACAGAGCAGAGTGGAATAAAACAAACAGCTGCAAAATGGCATCTTGAAGTGCCAGTGGCCATAACCTCTGGGTTACAGATGTAATAAGATATTATAGTGTATGCCAAAGAAGGATTACTCTTTCATAAGCTTTAAATCAAAACAACACTCCTAACAAGGGCATACTTCTTTATGTATTATTGCAGTTTATACTATTTTTCCTCTGAAGATAAAAATGGTATTTAACACTGAGAAATGCAAACTAATTTAATACAATTTATATTGGTTCCAATCTAATTCATTTTTACCTATAAAGAGACTTATAGCTCACCTTTTAAACTCTTCTGTATACTGTTCTTCCCCTTTAGGAGCTTGGACCATTTTATTGCTCTTCGAGTGAGCACCACTAGATATCTGGAAAAGAATGCTTCGTAGGATGCATAATCAAAATCTTCTGGCCTTTCAAACCCATATGGATCAACCCTATGAAATGAAAAAGAATTCTTGTACAAATGTTTCTACATACCTATAGCCAGAAAAAAACCATATGCAAGTATGCTTAAGATAACTTCCAGCTGCTATTTTTAAAAGCAGCTCAAAACTCCCTCCTCCCAACAAAAACCTACTTTACACAAACTGTTACACTCCACTTAGCATATCAAAGCTGTTTAAGTAAATGAATTTAAACATGCACTGTTCAGTCAGTTTTACAGATTTCACTACTTTTAGAAGCAAGGAGGTTTTAGAGCAAAGGATCTGTTGTGTGCAAAATTGACATGAATTATGACCACAGAGAAGTCTGGGAGGTATTTTTCTCAATTGAAGGTATAGCACAACAACTCATATATGGCCTGAACTCACTTTCCACTCAGTTCTGTGCAGAAAGAATGACAACAAAAAAAGAACAAGTTACAAAGTTTAATCTTAGAAGGGCTTATTTCTGAATTTATCTTCGTGAGAGTACACAGCTTGGATAAAAAAACCAAACTTGTGTCGTCAAACCTTCTTCACCTGTCATATCAAAAATGCTAATTTTATTATCTTTAACAGTTTTTCCATGTTACATCACATTATCTTGGGTAGCCCAGCACTGATGGAGTTTCAGAACTGCAAGTTCTACGTTGATGTAACAAGTCACCTTTTTAAAGTAGGTTTACGGCAACTTCCCAGGACACCTCCTGATTATCACTCCAGGATAAAGCGCTCACAGGCTTTGTTAAAGTTAAACAGGCAGAGGGGTCTGTCCACACAGAAAGGTTTGCAGGACAGCCATTGAGGCTTAACTCCAAAACCACTACCCATTTCACTCCTGTAGAAAGAGTTTGCTCATGGAACAGTACCAGCACAGCCTTGGGTAAACTCAGGCTCATGAGATCATCATGGGTAGGAAAGTGTGAATCAGAAGAGGAACATTTTAATATCCAGACCTCAAACTGATATCACCTAGCTGGCAGTTATAAGTGTCACCTTCGTATTCACAGAATCATGGAATGGATTGGAAGGGACCTTAAAGATCAACCAGTTCCAAACCCTCTGACATGGGCAGGGACACCGTCCACTAAGTCAGGCCGCTCAAAGCATCATCCAGTCTGGTCTTTAACACTTGCAGCCATGGGGCATCCACGACTTCTCTGGGCAACCTGTTGCAGTGCCTCACCACCCTCACAAGTAAGAATTTCCTCCTAATGTCTCATATAAATTTCCCCTCTGTCAGCTTAAAACCATTTCCCTCATCCTATCCCTACACTCCCTGATAAAGAGGAGGCTGTTTTAAGGGCTTCCTGGAGTCTTCTCTTCTCCAGGCTGAATAGCCCCAACTTTGTCTGCCTATCCTCCTAGCAGAGGTGCTCCAGCCCTCTGATCATCTTTGTGGCCTCCTCTGGAACCGCTCAAACAGATTCATCTCCTTCATGCCCTAACAACTCCAGAACTGAACAGTGCTCCAGGTGAGGTTTCACAAGAGCAGAGCACAGTCATGTGCTCCTCATAGTTGTCACAACAAAGCACAGGTGTGAAGAACACTGACAGCCCCCACCCTCTCCCCTACACCCCGATACAGGTTTCTCTGAGGACACAGAAGGTGCGAACGCCCAAAAAACCCTAACAGCTCCACAAAAGAGCACCTCATACGTGTGACTGCCACTGTTCAGGCGGCGAGTACACATTCATTTCATGCTCAGCCCTCCTACAGAGGTAGAAAGGGAAAATAAAAACAGCCAGGAAGTGCAGCTTTAGGTAAGTTACCTTCCTTAACCCGCCTCCAGCCAGGGGAGGTTATCCCTGCCCTGAGCTGGGTGCCCTTACTCGAGCAGTGCGTCTGTGCCAGGGTTGTCCCGAGGGAGTCAACTTTTCACTCCTCAACCACTGCCACCCCTTGCCATTACCTGCACTCCTCTCCCCCCATGACCCCAAGAAGAAGGTGTTGCTCTTCCCAGGTTAACCGACCCCAAATTAGTATGAGTGGCTGAAGTCACTTGGTCTTTTCAGCCTGGAGAAGAGGAGACTGGGGGGGTGGAGGGCACAGAGCAGTTTAGTGCTTCCTCACAAGGAGAGGAGGGGGAGCAGGTCCTGGTCTCTCTGGTCACCCAAGACAGGATCCGAGCGAATGGCAGGAAGACATGCGGGAGGAAGTTTAGGTTGGATATTAAAAAAAGGTTCTTCACCCAGAGGGTGTTGGAGCACTGGAACAGTATCCCCCAGGGAGGCAGTCATGGCCTCCGGCCTAATAGTATTCAAGGAGGATTTGGACAATGCCCTTAGACACATGGCATGAACACTGGAGTTGTCCTGAGCAGGAGTTGGACTCGATGATCCTTGTGGGTCCTTTCCATCCCAGGTCATTCTGGGATTCACTCCTTCAAGCACAGGCAAGATCTCAGCAGTGGGAAATGCTCTTGTGAGGGACTACCAAAACCACCCAAACTCGTTGGGAGTCACTGCTCCCTCTAAGTGCTGCACATTCACAGGGAAGTTGGAAAAGCGGTAGATTTAAGCATACACAGCCACACACAGAGAGACACACAGATGGACACACAGCTACACAAATGCACAGAGACACATGCACGTAGACACAGACAGACAGACACACATGGACAGAGAGGCACACAGAAAGACATAAACAGACAGACACAGACAGACAGAAACACAGTCACACAGAGATACACGCACACAGACACATAAACACACAATGACAAACACGCTAACACAGCCACAGACACATACATGCACAGAGAAAGACACAAAACCACACAGACACATAGACACACACAGAAAGACACACAGACAGGCACACAAATACACAGACAAATACATGCACACAGACAAACAGACACAGACACAGGCAGACAGACACACGGACAGCCACACACGTGGAGAAAGACACAAACACACAGACATACAGACATGCAGGCACAGACACGGAGAGACACATGGACAGACGCGCACACACAGAAAGACACACAAAACAGGCACACGGACAGACACACAGACAGGCACACAAACACACAGACAGATAGACATGCAGGCACAGACACGGAGAGACACATGGACAGACGTGCACACACAGAAAGACACGCAAACAGGCACACGGACAGACACACAGACAGGCACACAAACACACAGACAGACAGACAGACACGGGCAGACGCACAGACACATTCACACAGGCAGGCAGGCAGACGCATGTGGACAGACACACGGACACAAGCAGAGGAGGGAGAGGAGGGAGCTGGCCTGTTCTCCCAAGGGACAGGACAAGAGGGAATGGCCTCAAGCTCCACCAGGGGAGATTTAGGCTGGAGATTAGGAGGAAGTTTTTCACACAGAGGGTCATGGGGCATTGGAATAGGCTGCCCAGGGAGGTGGTTGATTCACCTTCCCTGGAGGTGTTTAAGGCACGGGTGGATGAGGTCTTGAGGGACTGGGTTTAGTGTTAGATAGGAATGGTTGGACTCGATGATCTGATGGGTCTCTTCCAACCTGGTTGTTCTATGATTCTGTGATTCCAAGCAAAGACACAGAAAGACACGTACAGACACCGAGAGACATACGTGAAGAGATGCATGCACAGAAAGACACACAGACAGGCACACGGACAGAAAGACACAGACACGGGCAGACACACAGACAGACACACAGACGGACGCACAGACACGGGGCAGACCAACTCACCAACACACAGACCAGCCACGCGGACACAGCCACGGGCAGACACACACACGAACAGACGCGCACAGAAAGACACACAGACGCACAGACACCGACAAGGCAGATCCACCCCGGCAGCCACCAACACCCCCCCCCCCCCCCCCCCCCCCACACACACACACACACAACCAACACCACCTACCTGTGCGGCCAGTCCCGCGCCGGCCCCTCCATCCGCGGCTGCCCCTGCGCCGCTCCCCGCGCTCCCGGGGCCGCCCGCCGGGTCCCGCCTCCCTCCCTCCCCCCCGTCCCTCCCTTCACTCCCTCCGCGGGGCTGCGGGGCGGCCCTCGAGGTCCCAACTCTTCCTGTGGCTCCCTGTTGCGTTTCTTGTCACACCTTGGGAAAGAAACTTCGCAGGGGCGGGGAGAGAGGTGTCAGGCACGGCCCTCGTGGGATGGTTTGGGTTGGAAGAGACCTCGGCGATCAGCCAGTCCCCCCCCCCCCCACTCCACTCCCCAACCCCCTTGTCATGGACAGGGACACCTCCCCCTGAATCGGGTTCCTCAGAGCTCCGTCCAGCCCGGCCTGGGGGCGTCTCCGGGGGTAGGGCTTCCACGGCTGCTCTGGGCAACCTGTCCCAGCGCCTCACCGCCCTCACAGGAAAAAAAAAAAAAAAAAAATCTTCCTAATATCTGATCTAAATCTTCCCTCTTTTGGTCGACAGCCGACTGAACATGAGCCAGCAGTGTGCCCAGGTGGCCAAGAAGGCCAATGGCATCCTGGCTTGTATCAGAAATGGTGTGACCAGCAAGTCCAGGGAGGTTATTCTCCCTCTGTACTCAGCACTGGTGAGGCCGCTCCTTGAATCCTGTGTTCAGTTCTGGGCCCCTCACCACAAGAAGGATGCTGAGGCTCTGGAGCAAGTCCAGAGAAGAGAAACGAAGCTGGTGAAGGGGCTGGAGAGCAGACCCTATGAGGAGCGGCTGAGAGAGCTGGAGTTGTTTAGCCTGAAGAAGAGGAGGCTGAGAGGAGACCTCATTACTCTCTACAACTATCTGAAGGGAGGTTGTAGAGAGGAGGGAGCTGGGCTCTTCTCCCAAGTGACAGGGGACAGGACAAGAGGGAATGGCCTCAAGTTCCTCCAGGGGAGATTTAGGCTAGAGATTAGGAGGAGGTTTTTCACACAGAGGGTCATTGGGCTTTGGAATAGGCTGCCCGGGGAGGTGGTTGATTCACCTTCCCTGGAGGTGTTTAAGGCACGGGCGGATGAGGTCCTGAGAGACTTGGTTTAGAGTTTGATAGGAATGGTTGGACTTGATGATCTGATGGGTCTCTTCCAACCTGGTTGTTCTATGATTCTATGATTCTTTCAGCTTAAAAAGCCCCATCCCTGTATGCTCCCTTTTAGCTACTGGAAGGCGGCGGTAAGGTCTTAATGGACCCTTCTTGAAGAGCTTCTCCCCAAACCAAAACAAAGAGGTTAATAAGGGTTAGGGTTAACGTTAGGGTTAAGGTTAGGGTTAGGCTGTATTCATATTTAAGTTCATTTTGTTAGTTTGGGCTTCCCCCCCTCCCCAAATCCTCACACTCTTCCTTTTATTTTCCCCAAATAATTCATTAGAGTCGATGCTTTGTTACACTGAAATTTTACCGACTTTAGCTTCTGCTGACTAGCTTCCCACTGTAAACTAACAAGCATGTAAGTATTACTTATGATAAGTGCAAGTCCCTGCACCTGAGCTGGGGTAATCCTGAGCACCAGTACAGGCTGGGCAGAGAAATGGATTGAGAGTGGCTCTGAAGAGAAGGACTTGGGGGCGCTGGTGGAAGAGAAGCTCAACATGAACCAGCAATGTGGTCTTGCAGCCCATAAACCAACCACATCCTGGGTTGCATCAAAAGAAATGTGACCAGCAAGTCCAGGGAGGTGATTCTGCCCCTCTACTCTGCTCCTATGAGACTTCACCTGGAGTACTGCATTCAGTTCTGAAGTCCTCAGCACAGGAAGGACAGGGATCTGTTAGAAGTGAGTCCACGGGAGAGCCACAAAGATGGTCAGAGGACTGGAGCAGCTCCCACACTAGAAAAGGCTGAGAGAGTTGAGCCTGTTCAGCCTGGAGAAGGGAAAGCTCCAGGGAGACCTTATAGTGACCTTGCAGTAGTTAAAGGGGGCCTACAGAAAAGATTGGGGGGGGGCTTTTTATCAGGGAGTGCAGGGGTAGTATGGGGGGGGGGGGGGGGTGTTAAGCTGAAAGAGGGGAGATTTATCTTAGATATTAGGAGGAATTTTTTCCTGTGAGGGTGGTGAGGCGCTGAAACAGGTTGTCCAGAGAAGTTACAGATGACCCATCACTCCAAATGTTTTCAAGACCAGATTGGATGAGACTTTCAGCAACCTAATCTAGTGAGAGGTGTCCCTGCCCATGGCAGGAGGAGTAGAAGTAAATGATCTTTAAGGTCTCTTCCAATCCAAACCATTCCATGATTCAATGATGATTTAATTAATAAATTGAAGGTTGTCAAGAACATGGAGTACTAATACCCAAAATAATACCCAAAAAGGCTTCCTCATTTACAGAACCAGCCTCTAACATTAGCTCTTAACTCTTCATGTTCAAACCCCCAAAGCCACACAGAGTATGCCCTACCTGACAACCAGCCTAATTCATAGCACACTGTGTAACAAAAGGGAGAGAGAAATTATATCTGTGCCTTTCCGGTTAGATCCAAGTTGTGACTTTGTACCAAGCAAAGTGCTTGGAAAATTACAGCTACTGCTGGAGAAACATTATCTTGTTCAGCCAGCGAGTAAGAGTTGCTGAAGACAACAGATGGGATTTCATAAGGGAGATCAACAGTGGTTCCCTCCCAGCACGTTCCTTGAGAAAGCTACCTCCTCTCTACAGGATCAAAGGCAATCACTCACACAGAAATGTGGAAGTAGTTCAGCTCCAATGGCAGGGAAAAAAATACAGATTTGTACTTGGTTTAACTGCCATGGTTGTAAAAGTTTGTGATTATTCGGCAAAACATAGTACTTTTTTGTTGTTGTTGAGGAAAATTCTGTGCTCCAGCAGGCTTCTCTTGCAGAAGGATGGTCCCACTCAAATTACTGTGCGGCGTCACGAACACATTTGGATACTGGCAGGACTGGAACCTGATTACAAACCAGCCTGGGGAGAGCCAGCCGGTGCCTCTGCCAAGCCTGTGCTTTGACATCCTGCCAGCGTTGCCTTGGCGCAGTGTAGGCTGAAGCACACTCTGCAAACAGCTCTGCTCCAGTGACTTGGTCAAAGTCGCATAGAAAATCCTTGACAGAGCTGTGAATAGAAGGAGGAGATGCTGTGCCAGAGAAGAGAAGACAGAAGCCTCAGTAAGGCTGAACACGCCCTTCTTTCCCACATCCTGAAGCCACAGACTCATTTGGTAGCAGGGTTATACTTCACCTGACCAGGTCAAGCTCTTTGATGCATTGTTCTTTTAAAGCGGATGTGTCAAAAGTTCTCTGCAAGCAGCAGATTGCTTTTGTGATTAATTAAGAGTAGATCTGCAGTGCATCAAGGGTAGTCTTGTGTATACCACAGTGCATTTCTACTATCAGCAAGTCCTAAATGCTATATACAGTTTCTGTTGCTTCGATACAAGCATAATAACTTTGTGGTTCACTCAGATTTATGACTGTTTCACAAGAAGGCTTCCGTCAAGAAACTTCATGTAACTCCTGTTGAGGAAGCTGCTTAGAATGTCAATCAATTAATAGAAATAATTCCTAAATTTCAGGGCAGTAATTGGATCCCCATATTGTGGGTGATAATATGAATCAGTCTACTGTCTGCCAGTAGAGAATACCTTGGTTGTCCTTCACAGGGAATCAGTGCTGCTCTCTTCTGGGCAGATTATATCATGCTGCTTTTAAAGGCATTTGAAGAAACTAATGCATAAACCCTCAGATGCGAAAACTGCATGTTCTTGGTGTTGTGACCAGTAGAAAAGGATACTATTTACTGTGGATCCTTTGCTTCTGAGGGAGTTGGTTGCAGTTGCAGAGTGTGTTTGTGAGGGGAGATTTCAGTGACGTCCAGATCTGTGAAACTCACAGGCTCCCTCCCTACTACCTAGAATAATGAAATATACCTTATGTAACTTTTTAAAAAATCTTTTTGCATCTGAACCTGATCCCTAAATTTTTGTACATTATGGTGAACACGTTTGGTAGAAATTCCCATCCTGCTGCTGCCAGTGTATGTCCTTTAAATAGTGACTTCCCTGTAAGGGTAGGCATTTAGATGTGTTCCCTTCAGAGGCAGATGAAGACAGCAGACAAGCGTTTCGCAGGCTGAGGCATTCCAAGCTTTGTTTATACCCTGTATTTTGGTGAGGAAGGCTTCTCTGCTTGTTTTTGCAGAGTAGTTTTACAACAACAATACCAGCAAAGTTTTCAGCCTTATCAGGAATTAGTGTGGTGTGGCTTTATGCTTCCTAGAACTGTGAAATGTGTGTTACACCACATGTGCTTGGCATATCACCAGCACTGAAATGTGGTCTAGTTCCTCACATACCAAGCCAAGCCTGTTGTTACTTTTTGGCCAGAACTGGAGGGAAGACTATCAAGAGAAAGTCTTTGATAATGTCTGTGCATGGAAGTATTTCCTCAGATGCCTGTTGGGGCTGTAAGGATTCTTTATTCATAGGAGATGGGAAGAAATATTTTTTATTATTTTGTATCATAAATGTGTCAGTTTTCTTGCCCAAGGTTCTTTTCTATGGCTGCAGGAAGGAAAGAAATTGTTAGGGGAGAGAAAAGCACAACAGGACCAAAAAAGGGGATAAAATCTGTGTTGATAAAGGAGGCTTGTGATGATTTAGCATGCCTGCTCTTTTTAAGACAGCACAGGTAAGTCTGTTCATTGAGAAATGTTAGTGAGAAACACCTTTTCCAGCAAAGCTAGCAGCTCTGCTTTTCCATATCCCGATAGTAAATTTTTTAAAAAAACCTAACCACTCACAAAATGGTTAAGAGCCCCTGTTCAGAAAATGTGAATGCAGAAGCATTAGAGAGGAGAAATTCTTTCTACTGACCGGGTGTTTTAGTACCCCAGGTAAGTAAAGGAACTCCCATAACATATGTGGCTTCCCTATCTTATGTGGTTTACCATACAGCCACTCATCTATGTGTCTATACTTAGTAAACCACAGCATGCAAGTGTACCCTGCTTGCTTGGAGCTCTGCTTTGCATCCATTTGGCTTGAGTTACTTTCCCATGACGCGAATGAAAAATCTGCTTCTCCATACTAGGGGAAAACAATTTAGATTAAGCAGATTTGGCAATATAGAAATATCCACCACGAAGCAAACATATGTCTGCATATATATTTTGTATTATATTTTAATCACTGCAAGTTTATACTCTAAACTAGACACGATGTGCTCCAGGTTAGACAACTCATCCAGCTAATGAGGTTAAGGAATGGCACCATCACACCCAGATACCTTTGGTTCTGTTACAACCAACTGCCTGCTAAATTTAGTCAACCTTCACCTGCATTTAGTGTGAGGTTCTGGACAGGTAAAGAAAAGCTGAAATCGCTCCATATTTTTGTCCCAGAAAATTGCATCATGTTTACGTAATTGTAGCCTGATTAAACCTGTTCATGTGAATGGCTCCAATAGCAGTCACTGAACTTTAGGCTGCACAGCAAGGACAGAAATATATTTTAAAAAAATTAATTTCCTCCATGCCCCAAAGGCTTCACAGCTTCATGTCTACCAAGGTTACTGGCTGGTAGGACAAGTTGCAAACCCATGTGTAGCCAGTATTTTGATTACACTCAGTGTGACCGTGGCCCCAGGAGTCAAAGTGTACTGATATGAGCAGCTATAAAAAGGAGCTCCAAAGCTTGCTGCATAGCACTGCAGCTGCCTGGAGAATCAACATTGCCCGTGGAAACCTTTGCAGATAGGTTTTTAAACTCAGCTGCCATCCTCCAGCTGTGTCAGAAAAGAAGGCTCAAGGCTGTAAGTGATGATGCTGGAAACAGGAGGGGGTGAGAACTGATGTGGCAGGGCCCTCGGTGTTAAAAATATGGCAAAATTATATGTCAGAAGTTATATGGAAAAAATACACCAACATTATTAACAGGAAGAGTTCCTAAGACAGAGACACACATGTCCTTAGGAGTGAGTCATTAGCTGCCACAGACCAGTAACTCAAAAGTGTGGAACTGAGTAAACCAAAAGAGAGGTTCGTAGTGGGTAATTACTAGATTAATCTAGCTTAGGTCAGGCTGCAACTTCCTAAAACATGTTTATTACTTCAACGGACAAAATGAAGCATAATATTTTCTAAATGAATTTGGTTTCTGTTTTGTTTTTCCTTATCTCTTTGAATGATCATAAAGGCTATATGGAAAGCATTTTAAATTCATACTGGTGATATTTACTTTCTTGGCTGCATGAGCACAGATCTTATAAATGAACTTTGAAATTTCCCAGGGAGAGATGGCAGACAAGATTGGAGATTATTAACTCCTTCTTACCTCTCCCTTTCCCCTTTTCTTTCTTGTCCCTATTTGTGAAAGTATCATGCCTAGCAAATTTATCAGCTCCAAGGCTGACTGATTAGTGATGGGGTTTAACCTGGATGTTCTCTGTCTATCTGCTATGATGTTCCTTACCTGGGAAAAGTGAGGGCAAACCTTCTTCTGGCTTTCAATTGCCTCTGCATTAAGGCTTCTACAAGGATTCCGATTCAGTCATCTCATGCAGTATCCTGTTCCATAAGAAGCAGACAGAGTTATCGTTACAGATATTTAAATACAATCATTGCATGTAAATACATGCAATGAAGAACATTATCTATTTTACTTAAATGTCTCTAAGCAGTTAAGGGTTTCTCTAAAAATCATGCATAAAGGAAAAGAAATCCTTAAAGTTATGACACAGCTCAAAAAGAAGGCATAGTTATTCGTTCAGTAAGAGGCATCCATTCCTTGAATGGAATGAGAGTTTTCTAGGAACACAGATAATCTTAAGTTTCTGCAAAATAAATGCTATTTCATAAAGCGTAGGTATAAGGATACTGAGTTTAGGTCAGATCAGCAAATTGCCTTTCTGTAAGTTCCCAGCTTTGAAGCACTGATCTCCACAAAGGTAATGTGCTCCCAAGGAGGTTATTTATTTTCACCGCAGCTTTCTGCATATCTATTTCCTAGGCACTTTTCAAACTCACAGGCTGAAGCAAAATAAGTTCTGTGAAACCCCAAAACTGGATTTGACAGCAAGAACCATTGAAGCTTCTTTGAGCTGTAGGATTATAGCAGCAACCATCTGTACAGATATGCCTCAGTATTTAGATGTAATTGAGGTTTTTGCTAAAGTATCACGTTATTTCTAAATTACTCTGAAAGTACATTATTTGTATATAGATGTTAATCAACCCACCAAAATGCATACGTAATACCTAGAACTGACATTGGATCATTACAATTTTGCTGGCTGTGGACTTGCTCTGTGGGGGCTCTAATGCTCTGCCACACTCAATTACAATTTAGCCCATGATATCTACATATGATTAAACCGTTTTGCATTCCAAGAATGAGTCTATATGTAATTCCAGCTGCAATTCTCTTAACTACACTGTTCTGGCAATAGACACAACTTTTTGCACTTTGATGGCAACATAAATACCTTGTATAAAATTTCCTGAGAATTACAGATTTTAAGTATTTAATAGTTCTTTATAAGTGTGCAATAGGTTCATTTGTGTAAATAAAAAAAACTTTCAGCAAAGAAAGTTCAGGTCCAGTCCCACAGAAGTCACTGGCATGAGGAAGAAAGGTCTGAGTGTTCATCGTGTCTCTCTTGACCATTTTCAATTCTTTGTTCCAGCATGTTGCAGTCCTCAGGCTTCAAACAGATGTGGCAGTGCACAGTCAGAGAATGTTCAAATCACTTGAGGAGAGGAGGTGATTCTTCTCCACTGTGAAAAACTCTCACCTTCACCCAAATGAAAGAAAGTGATTTCTTCCTCCAGCTCCAGTGCTCAGGTCTGAATGTCATCCAAGGCTTGGAGCCCCCCAGGACTCGACATGGGGTTACTGAGCCAGGAGAAAAGTTGCTGTGAAGCTCTAGCACTCCTTCTAGCAAGAAATATCCTGTCTCTGCCTGAAGGAATCAGCTAGCCATCACAAAATATGTATTACATGTGGCTGCTCTCTCTCTCTCACATGGCATTTCTTTGTTTCTGTTACTATAAAACAGAGTCTGGAGCTACACATTAAAGCAGGCTAGATCTTAAATGTGAAGGTACAACCACAGTTTTACTTCATATTTGAGTAGTCATGGAAAGCAAACATAAAGGAACTGCAAGTAGAGAGAAAGCAATTTCAGCCTTCCATCCAGCAGAGAAAATGCTGGTGGAAGCGCAGCATTTCCCCCCTGCACATCATAGAATCAAATGTAACTCCCAGCAAATCTGCAAGTCTAGCACCTATATAGAAGCTGAAAATTGAATAGTCAGATACTGAGAAGATGGGCAGCTTCCTGAGAATGTTCTCAGAAAGAGAAGCACCCAATGCTCCAGAAGAGGAAAAAATACAGGGTTTCCTCAAAGATGATTCTTGGAATTCTTCTTCAAGGGAGGAGACAACCTTTCAACATACATCATCAGTATTTAGCAGCATGACTGGGCCTCACTCTGTGTGGAAGAACACCCGTGGCTCTTTTGATTGCAGTGGTTGCATTTTAGAATACTGCTGTGTGGTTACTAAAAGGGGTGGTTAGTGTTTGCTGTGTAGTTTCTGATATGAAATAAATGCCAAATTAGCAAAGGTGGTGTATTTCCCACACCAATGATAGTGTTTCTCTGGCAATACTACTCATATTCCCAAGGCAGAAAGGTAACACTTGTCCTTGCAGTCAAGCTTATGTTGTGATGATAAACACTATTTAAAAACCTCATAGTTGCTGTCAAGGGTCCTCACAAAGGCTACACGTAATGAAAAGAGACAGCTCTGATGCGCTGTTTTCTGTGAATAATTAGGTGAGACTTACATAAGCATAAATGCCTGGTTTTAGCTTTTCAATGATCTGGTTTTCTGCTCAAGCAACCTTCAATATCTTTTGTAAATACATCCTCCTGCATGTAAATGGCTTTCCCAACTAATGGTTCCTTCACCCACAGAGGTATCTTCAGATATGCTGCTCTGGAATGCATTTAACATTTCTTACTACACCCATTTGAAAACCAGTGGAGTAATATCACATAGTATTTGAGAAAATTGCAGCAGATGATTACAAAGAGCAAAGTTTTGAACACTGAAATGTGGGTAATAAGGATATGCAAGATGCATATCTTGCCACTTCTATTTTAGCGCTTGCCTTTAATTAAACTGAAAGCCTATGTTGACCAAAGGCATCTGGAACCTCCTCCCTGAACATATGTACTTCAACACAGTAATTGAATTAATGGTCTGTACTGCTCAAGATGGGTAAAAGTAGTTCAGAAGTGAGGTAAAATTCCTCTTTGATGAATGTGACAGGAGATGAGACAGGACACTGCAGAGAATCACTGCTTTTGCAGCTCTAAGTTGAACTTGCCTGTTTTGAGAGGGCCTGTTGTATATACCAACAACATTAGTGGCTGCCTGCAGAGACAACCACATTCCTAGAGCCAGCAACATCATGAGGATTTAGCTAAAGCATGTTTTTGCCAAGTAAGTATTAAGTAATTAATTCTTTTTGTTTCCATCAAACAATTGTTTCCATGGGAGACAGTCCTTAAGGGCAAGGTAACCCAAGAGGGCTAGGTGCTCTCCAAGAAGGAAATCCTGGCAGCGCAGGAGAAGGCTGTCCCCATGTGCCGATGAATGAGCTGGCAGGGAATCAGGCCCAGTCAACACAAGTTTGTCAAAGGCAGGTCCTGCAAAACTAACCTGATCACTTTCTATGACATGGTGACCTGCCTACTGGATGAGGGAAAGGCTGTGGACGTGGTCTTCCTGGACTTCAGTAAAGCCTTTGACACAGTTTCTCACAGCATTCTGCTTAGGGAACTGTCAGCCTCTGGCCTGGACAGATGCACACTCTCCTGTGTGGAAAACTGGTTGAATGGCTGGGCCCAGAGAGTGGTGGGAAATGGTGTTAAATCCAGCTGGAGGCCAGTGACAAGAGGTGTCCCCTAGAGCTCAGTGCTGGGTCCAGCCCTGTTCAATGTCTTTATCAGTGACCTGGATGAAGGCATTGAGTGTACCCTTAGCAAGTTTGCAGGTGACACTGAGCTGGGTGGAAGTGTCGATCTGCTGGAGGGTAGGGAGGCTCTGCAAAGGAATCTGAACAGGCTGGACTGCTGGGCAGAGTCCAGTGGCATGAGGTTTAACACGGCCAAATGTCGGGTCCTGCACTTGGGGCACAACAACCCTATGCAGAGCTACAGACTGGGAGAGGTCTGGCTAGAAAGCTGGCTGGAGGAGAAGGACCTGGGGGTGTTGGTCAACAGCCGACTGAACATGAGCCAGCAGTGTGCCCAGGCTTGTTTCAGGAACGGTGTGACCAGCAGGTCCAGGGAGGTTATTCTGCTCCTGTACTCAACACTAGTGAGACTGCATCTCAAATACTGTGTTCAGTTCTGGGCCGCTCAGTACAGGAAGGATGTTGAGGCTCTGGAGTGAGTCCAGAGAAGAGCAACAAAGCTGGTGAGGGGACTGGTGAACATGTCTTATGAGGAATGGCTGAGAGAACTGGGGTTGTTTAGCCTTGAGAAGAGGAGGCCAAGGGGAGACCTGAAAGGAGGTTGTAGAGAGAAGGATGCTGCCCTCTTCTCCCAAGTGACAGGTAATAGGACAAAGGGGAGTGACTTCAAGGTGTACCAGGGGAAGTTTAGACTATCAGGAAAAAAATTCACAGAATGGGTCACTGGGCACCGGAACAGGCTGCCCAGGGAGGTGGTTGATTCATCATCCCTGGAGGTATTTAAAAGATGGGTAGATGAGTTGCTCAGGGACATGGTTTAGCGACAGATAGCAGTGGCTGGACTCAGTGATCCAAGAGATCTTTTCCAACCTGGTAATTTTATGATTCTATGATTCCTTGAAATGGAATTATTCTTCTCTTTTATCTCTCTCCCACTTTGGGCTGCAGTTTTTGAAAAATAAAAATGTGTGGAACAAAGAATGTACAAAGTAGGACCTGAGAGATTACCATGAACAAAATTGCTCTGAGATAAATTAACAATGTAGAGCCAATCCAAGAACAGGCATGTCTGGAGTGCAAGGAAGAGGGTGGCTCAGAGGGCATTAAGTTGGGCCAGTTCAGTTGCATACGAAATCAGACTGCCCAGAGTGGGTAAGAGATTACAACTATTAACATTTAAATCTGATGAAGGAGGGTAGGAAGGTCTATCACAAAGATGCCAGTCAGAACACTGCTTCCCATGAGTATTCCCTATTGGCATATTTAAAGGCAGTCCTGCGAGATTAATTTGTGCTTTAAAGTGTGAGTTGAAAGAAGCTTAATTACCTGAATTATGATCAGTTACCTTTTACCTCTGGAGAGTAATTTTACAGCCTTTACCTCTTACTAATTAATGGAGTGAATGGCTTTTCTAGAAAACACTGATTCTTTTTTGTGTTATGGGTGGTAACCATATTTCCCATGGCTTTCTTTTTATTGCTGTTCTGTGGTGCTTCTAATATTTTGGCAAGCAAGGCAAACCCTACCAAGAAACTTGTCTCTCTCATTACTTAATCCTGAGAACTGCAGAGATCAAGACTCCTGTAATCATTAGCAAAGGATACACAAACATGTCTGCCATATAAACCCACATTTGGCTCTCAGAGGGACATCCTGAGCTGACCCTTTTCAACTGCATAATTTTATTCATATTTTTACCATTGTCAGTTTGTGAAGGACTCCAGATGAGTTTAGAACACAGATATGAATTTTGAAAAACAGATACAGAAAATATGTTTTCCTAAAAGTATGTGATGATTCAGTAGGGCCCAGAGGGATTTCACTCATCATGGCTCAGACATCGATAACACTACAAGTCATTGCTTGAGTCTTAATCTTGGATCTTGCTGTGGGACCTTTGGAGTCAATCAATCAATATGGGTATCTCTTAATTCTTGTTGGTGTATTACTAAAGACCATAGGTAGGGACAAGAAAATGATAGCATGATCATGTATACCTTTACTTACCATGCTGGAAGAACATTCTTAATGTTTTTATGCTGTGGACTGTGGCTGCTGCTCAATTGGATGACGAAGTTCCCTGTTTCCACTGCAGATAATCGTGTTCCATGTTCAGCCAAAGTATTGATACTGCCATCTTCAGGGAAATATTCTCATGTCTAGTAAACAGGCGCAAAATTAAGTATTATGGGGAACGCATTAGGGAGAGTGAAGCATGAACCCTTTGCTCTCATCTTTACAGTGTTTGTTTTTCAGATTCTGTCAAGGATGTAGGGCTTTTCCCCATCTCCAAATGGCAAACCTGCCATCTGCAGGCTGGTAAGACTACTCACAAGGACTGGGGAATAAACCAGCCCTCAACCTCAGAGACACATTGCTTGTGGAGATCTTAGGATTTCCTCTTCTTTTATGTGCCAAATAGCAAAAGAAAATTGCTCTTCAGGTGTTATCCCAGAGTAGTTTGAAGTGTCTGTCTCTGATGCTTAATTGCATCCCAGTGGATTGTTAAAAAAATTGTGAAAAGTAATCATAGAATCATAGAATAGTTTGTGTTGGAAAGGACCTCAAGAATCGTCTGATTCCAACCCCCCTGCCATGGGCAAGGACACTTCCCACCAGACTAGGCTGCTCAAGGCCCCATCCAACCCGGCCTGGAACACCTCCAAGGATGGGGCAGCCACAGCTTCCCTGGGCAACCTGTGCCAGTGCCTCACCACCCTCATTGTGTGGAATTTATTCCTAATGTCTAGTCTAAATCTTTCTCCTTCCAATTTAAAGCCATCCCCCCCCTCATCCTATCACTCCATGCCCTTGTAAAAAGTCCCTCCCCAACTTTCCTCTAGGTCCCTCAGGTACTGGAAGGTTGCTGTAAGATCTCCTCGGAGCCTTCTCTTCTCCAGGCTGAAGAAGCCCAGCTCTCTCAGCCTGTCCTCATACAGAGGTGCTCCAGCCCTCTGATCGTCTTTGTAGCCCTCCTCTGGACCCGTTCCAGCAATTCCATATCCTTCTTATGTTAAGATTCTAGAACAGGACACAGTACTCCAGAGGAGGTCTCATAAGAGAGGAACAGAGGGGTAGAATCACCTCCCTCAACCTGCTAGCCACACTTCCTTTGATGCAGCCCAGGATACAGTTGGCCTTTTGGGCTCTGAGAACACATTGCTGGCTCATGTTGAGCTTCTCATCAATCAGCACCCCCAAGTCCTTCTCTGTAGGGCTGCTCTCAATCACACCATCCTCTATCTTGTATTGAAACTGCAGATTACCCTGACCCAGGTGTAGGACCTTGCACTTGACCTTGCTGGACCTCATGAGGTTCACATGGGCTCACTTCTTTGGCCTGTCCTGGTCTATTCGGATTATATCCCATCCTTGTACTGTGGCAACTGAACCACTCAGCTTGGTGTCATCTGCAAACTTGCTGAAGGTGAATTGAGAACCGAGTGATCAGGCCCAGTCAACATGGGTTTACCAAAGGCAGGTCCTGCCAAACCAACCTGATCGCCTTCTATGACAAAGTCACTTGGCTGCTGGATGAAGGAAAGGCTGTGGATGTGGTCTTCCTGGACTTCAGTAAAGCCTTTGACACAGTTTCTCACAGCATTCTGCTGCGGAAGCTGTCAGCCTCTGGCCTGGACAGACGCACACTCTCCTGGGTAGAAAACTGGCTGGATGGCCGGACCCAGAGAGTGGTGGTAAATGGTGTTAAGTCCAGCTGGAGGCCAGTGACAAGTGGTGTCCCCCAGGGCTCAGTGCTAGGTCCAGTCCTGTTCAATGTCTTCATCAATGACCTGGATGAGGGCATTGAGGGTACCCTTAGCAAGTTTGCAGACACAAAGCTGTGTGCAAGTGTCGATCTGCTGGAGGGTAGGGAGGCTTTGCAAAGGGACCTGGACAGGCTGGACCACTGGGCAGTGTCCAACGGCATGAGGTTTAACACGGCCAAATGCCGGGTCCTGCACTTGGGGCACAACAACCCTAAGCAGAGCTACAGACTGGGAGAAGCCTGGCTGGAAAACTGCCAGGAGGAGAGGGATCTGGGGGTGTTGGTCGACAGCCGACTGAACATGAGCCAGCAGTGTGCCCAGGTGGCCAAGAAGGCCAATGGCATCCTGGCTTGTATCAGAAAGGGTGTGACCAGCAGGTCCAGGGAGGTGATTCTCCCTCTGTATTCAGCACTGGTGAGGCCACTCCTTGAATATTGTGTCCAGTTCTGGGCCCCTCAGCACAAGAAGGATGTTGAGGCTCTGGAGCAAGTCCAGAGAAGAGCGACGAGGCTGGTGAAGGGGCTGGAGAACAGACCCTATGAGGAGCGGCTGAGAGAGCTGGGGTTGTTCAGCCTGGAGAAGAGGAGGCTGAGAGGAGACCTCATTACTCTCTACAAGTACCTGAAAGGTGGTTGTGGAGAGGAGGGAGCTGGCCTCTTCTCCCAAGTGACAGGGGACAGGACGAGAGGGAATAGCCTCAAGCTCCGCCAGGGTAGGTTTAGGCTGGAGATTAGGAGGAGGTTTTTCACACAGAGGGTCATTGGGCATTGGAACAGGCTGCCCAGGGAGGTGGTTGATTCCCCTTCCCTGGAGGTGTTTAAAACACGGGTGGATGAGGTATTGAGGGACTTAGTTTAGTGTTGGACAGGAATGGTTGGACTAGAAGATCCGATGGGTCCCTTCCAACCTGGTTGTTCTGTGATTCTGTGATTCTGTGATTTTGCTGTCTACATCATCAATGAAAACCTTAAATGTGATGTTCCTTTTCTGCAGCAGCAGGCTTCTACCCTTGCTAACCACCTCCTCATGCCTGGTCAGTGTCAGCTGCAAAGAGGGAGCATTCTGCAGGGCTCCTGCCACCTTTGGTGTCCCAGCCCAAGCCTTAATACTATCCCCTCCTACTAGATACCGGTGATGGTTCCCCCATGAAACATGGTTTTGATTGGAACAAACTGTTTCATAAGCATATTTTTTGTCCATGAGAATATGTTTTATTTTTGAAAGATACTAAAACATAGTGTCTCAGGAAGTTTGAATTTTCTTTGTCCAGATGGAGAAAATTTATTGGAATGGATTTTTTCTATTTGATAGAAATTTTAAGGAGAAATTTACCTTAGTTCAGTGGCTGTCTTGTAGTCCTCAGGAATCACAGTCACATTCAACTAACAGTAAAATGTCTAAATCAAGAGAAAATGTTTTGAATTTATAGTATAGTTTCCATTTAGCCATTTAAAACAAAACAAATGAAAACAAAACAAAACCAAGAGGAAACTGACGCAACATCAGTTTCACCTTTTTGAATAAAAGATATCACAGAGTTGCTGAAAGGAAAATACTCATAGTCCAGCTTCCCCAGCAAAACAAGGGTTTACAAGCACCACAGAGGAACCAGAGAATCTGCAGCCAGCCCTGTAAAGCGTGTTCTGAATACCATCATGCAGTATGCTAATGAGAAACAGCAGAGCCTTCTTCCTGCTGCCCATGATTCACTGAGCATTTGGCCTCAATGATCCTAGCAATTATGAGTAAGATCAAAGCTGGTCTGCTATGGCCTCCTCTTGCTCCTACCAGAAGTTTGGTGGTGGTCTTGTCCCACTAGGAGATTCTGCTGCGGAGGTAGCTGCTTCACTGCTGTAGGGGTACTAGGAGAGCAGCCACCAGGTGAGGGATTGCCCAACAATTCTGTTGAAGCTTTTCGGTCTTGTCACTGCTGGTTGACATTTACAATCCTTCATGAGTCACTGGGCACTCAAAGAGGAATTTGAATAATCTTCATGGAGGCTGTTAAGATCTCATGGCCTTCTGAAGTGAGGATGAACTATTCTTCAGCCCTTGGGAAGTGGACAATTATTGCAGTTTAGCCCCTGGGATTTGCAAACAGATGAATTTTCATTTAAACCTGCATTTCTAGAGGAGAAAGCATAAAGACCTGATTTTGCATTTCTTTTTTTTTGCCTAGAGTTGGGAGCTAGTGGTGTACATTGGAGAGCACTGTCCACTTAATTTAAAAAGATACTTGAAAAGCTCATAAACTGATTTTTGTGATATAAAATTAACCCTCAGTGATTAGCTTGTTTGAAAGGAAGTACCCCCAGGTTGTGTCTGTGCCACATTTCTGTGTCTTTCAGATGAATTCTGAAAACAAGGAACTGAAGTGACTAGAAAATAGTATCTGTAATCTTCAGTCTGGGTTTCTGCATTGCCTGGAAAATTCAGGTGAGCTCTTGGCACAGTCACATAGGTGGTACACCACTATACATACACTTGTTGCAGACTACCAGGGCCCAGAGAACTTATACATCATGTATTCAAGGTCAGGCAGCAAGGTGAGGGGAAAAATCATTCATTCCCGTTATGCAGATAGAGAAATAAGGCATAGGAAGAATTTGATTCTTATGACGTTAGACTTACTGTATTAGAGGGGGTGACACATTAAGATTCACCTTAATTTTTATTGTATTTTCTTAGGAACAGCTTGTATTTAAATATTTGCTTCTGTGTGGTACTTGTACAAGTCTGTTTCTTCCAGTTCCTAGTGACTTTCAGCTTTGTACTTGCTCCTGCTGGGAATTGTGCTCCCATGCACTTTACAGAAACCATTTGTGCCTTTTTCAAACATGGGTGTTATGAGCTGGTGAAGAGAAACACCAGAGGAACATCAAAAGGCCCCAAGCAACTGCTATCATTGGTTTTGGTAATGACAGGGAAGTCACAATTTAACTAAATATAGAGCTGAAAAAGCTTACCTGTTTGCGGGATCGCTCTCATAACCTGTGTGCCAGCAAGCCTCTGTCCTGATTCACAGAATCATAGAATCATAGAATAACCAGGTTGGAAGAGACCTACTGGGCCATCGAATCCAACCATTCCTATCAGACACTAAACCATGTCCCTTAGCACCTCGTCCACCCATTACTTAAACACCTCCAGGGAAGGTGACTCAGCCACCTCCCTTGGCAGCCTGTTCCCCCATGCCACTCACATCCAAGTGGTAGGTCCAATCTGAGTGCTTGCTGGACCCTGGCCACAACTGGCACCCAAGCTCCCCACTGCCTGTTAAATGCATCCTCTGTTTTGCAGGTGGAACACACAGACAGGTTAGTGCCAATGCACAGATTGTGATGAAGAGGAACAGAACTGAGCTTGGTTCCTCCAAAATATCTTCAAATGGGGCAGGATGAACCCTGAGCTTGATCTCTGTCTTCCCTTCACCGGTGTTTCTGGAGGCAGAAAGCAGCTTTGTGTTCTGGAAGGGACAGCATCTGGTAATCACAATAGTAATGCTGTTTCTCTTAATGGTTATACATGAAGGAGTAGCTGCCCAAGACCTTTCTGCAGCTCTAATGTACCCGTGTGATCACTGGCTAACTGGCTTGTCCGGTCAGCCTTAGATCATGGACAGCCAAACCCAATCCAGCCCTGCTGTGGCACCAGGTTTGTTTCAGGGGTGCATTTAGTCACTGCCATCACCAAACAAAAACAAAATAGGAACTCATGCCAGGTCATGCAGCCCTGGCAGGCCACCCCTACATTATGGGCAGCATGGGAGGAGGACTTGGTCACAACAACCTGCTCCTTAGTCCATCACTGCTCCTGCTTTGATGGCTGGAGTCATCTGCCTTGCATGCAGACTGCTCTTTGTCCAGGTCTGAGTTGCTGATGGGGACATGGCAGCAAGAAGCAAGCTGCAGAAAATGCAGCTTGTCGTGCTCTTTTCAAAGCCATAATATTTGCATAATTAATGCTCCTCATTTTCTACCTATTCCCAGTTGTCCCATGAAGCTCAGCATGTGTCAGCTCTCTCGGGCATATGGAAAACAGTTTGCATACTGATGAGATATTTACAGGCATTATTTGTCTTTGTTTCTTAGGTTCCTTCCTTGATAATGACAGAATGATTACAAGATTGTTATTTTGTATGCTTTTATTATTTTTGTCTCCTCAACACACAAGTAAGACTCAGTAGTACAAATAAGTAACCCATCTAAGAAGGAAAACAGTTTTATTAAGAAATCTGTATGGCAATGGTACAGAATTTCTTGTTACGTGATGGGTGGATTTCTGTTCTTCTGCAGCAAGTTTCCAGCAGCCTGAAGATAGTTAGAGCCAAGATACATTTGATGGGACCTTGTTTGAATGCTTGGGTCACTGCTGCCCACACTTCAGAAGAGTGAAAAATCTCAGTAACTGGGGCTCGCGAATCCAGAGCAGCTTTTGCGTAGTCCATTATACTGGTATGAGTTCCAAGGGAGACAAGCATTTCAAATCAAATCAAATCAAATCAAATCAAATCAAATCAAATCAAATCCAGTTCTTTCTAGTAAGGACAGACTGGCTCTGCAGTGTCCAAGAGCTACTTTTTCTTGATTTCTTCCAGAAACCTTGGGTAGCATAATGATGGGAAGGACTCACCCTCTTTTTAGGCCGCAACTCAACCCTATAAAAACTCTCTCACCTCCCTGCAAATATCAGAATGACTGTTTTAAAAACTACCATGATGCAGGCCAAAAAGGTGGGTGTTCTGCAGAAAGTGTTTGCAATTCCTTGCGGTAAAAGCAACCTGCACACAACTGCATTCACCCACGGGGCTTTGGTGAGTTAGCTGGTCCCTGGATGACAATTCTTTTGTTCACACTCTTTTACTTGTAGATGCAGGGGCAAGTAGATGCCTCTGAAACTCTCCTCTTCTTCAAAAATCTAGATCAATATTCTTAGAAGAGGGTTTGTATTACCTAAATTGAGACATCTTCTGAAAGAAATTTTATTTTCAGAGAGCAAGTAGAATTTTTTTTATAGAGATTTTTTTATGTCTTTATTACCTGAGAAAGTTTTCCCTCTAGCAGTACCTTTGTGCTGTTGTATGACGTGCATCATTGAAAGCCTGCTGTACTCCTCATTTGCCAAGTGAAAATCCAACCATTTAAAAAAGTTGTACTTGCATCTGCAGCTCAGTGAAACACAAGCAAATGAAGGCACGGTAAGGATGAATCAATAATCATAACAGGAGGTGTCTAGCAATTCCCTAAAATGTTTCATGAACTTCAGGTCATAAGAGGTAAAATATTTACTTGCTGCTTCCTTGGCTTTTCAATATACAAAAAACCTTCAGTTGGCAGGAAAGTGCAGAAAGATTTTTTTCCCTGTGTTGAAAGTTCTCATCAAGCATTGAAAAATGTTGCATTCAATAAGAAGAAATGCTTATGGACATGTAAAAGAGAAGTAAAGCTTGGAGGACATGATGCATTTTGGAACCCATATAGCTAGTACAGTAGATAAAATTGTTTCTGATGACAGTTGATAATACTCTTGTGCTTATTTCTCAGGTAACAGGTAAGAGAGGTTACCTTCAGTGTTCCAGAGCAACAAGTTCTGGGGGGATTCAAAAATCCATAAGCATCCTTACTTGTAAGGTTGCTCTGATCCCATAGACAAGCTCATTTTGGATGGTGTTCAGTCCTTATTGGCACAGGAATAAGGGAAGAAACGGTTCCCCAAATTTTCCTACTATTCCCACCGCTACTCCCACTTTTACCCTGCCTTCACCGCTCACTGCTCGCTTGCGACCTACTTTATAAATCCAGCCATTAGGTGGAGCATTTCTACTGTCAAGCAACCCAGAGGGATGCTTTATCCAAATGCTGAATGATCCCTGTGTGCTGGGCTGTGCAGACTCTCGGTGGAAATGATAAACGCCAAAATGGGAGGGGTGGGAGAGAGTTACATTTTAATTTGAGGTCTCTTATGTTCTTTTTAATGCTTTCTTCTGCTACGAGCTCCATTCACATCCAAAAAATGTATGACAGGAGAAACCTGAGGCAAATCATACAGCTGTAGGTCTTGGTCTTTTTTTTTCTTTTGTTTTTGTCATGCACAATTATTAACTGTTGTCTGCAAAAAACTCTGCAAGATACTGATAAATTACTAAACTATTTCACAGTTCAGAGCCAGAAGTGTGCATTCATTCACTTTTTTTTTTTTTTTGCACATTTGAACAATTTGGAATCTGACAGCACTACTGGGACAACTGTTTCTTCACAATTTTGAGATCTGGAGAAAAGTAGTGACAAATTTCCTAATTTTAATGTGGACCTGTCATGCCTTGTGGTACTGCAGTGGCTGAGTTCTCCCACTGGGTGAACCTCCTCAGGGCTTGAGCTCTTTTTGCTGAGAGTAGCTATGATTTATATACCCTTTTTAAATTAAAAAAATCAGCAAGCAGGAACTCTTCATTAGTTTCATGAAGCCAACGCTCATTGAACACAGCTTATCAGCCCTTTCTGAGCTGGGGAGGCTGGTGGGGAGAGGGAGCTCTTAGCCCTTTTCCTAGTCTCTCTGAGCTCCCTTGACACCTGAAGCCCCAGAAATACAAGCATCACATTTGCTTCACGAACTTTTTTGAGCAAGTAGTGGTCTCTTTACAATGCTGGGACTCCTAAGCCTGGTTTGGACCCACTTGGCTTCAAGCCTCTCCGTCAAGTGTTGTATTGCTGTAGGAGACAGAGAGAGAGGCACATCAAGAGTGCAGTTGACCTAGTCCGGAGTTTGGGAAACAAAGTGGCTGTCCTTTAGTCAGAAATACAGGAGGATGAATGAGGCTGGTGGAGATGACGATATAAGGAAGAATTTCTTCACCATGAGAGTGGTGAGACGCTGGCACAGGCTGCCTAGAGAAGTGCTGGCTGCCCCATCCCTGGAGGTGCTCAAGGCCAGATTGGATGGGCCCTTGGGCAGCCTGATCTAGTGGGGAGGTGTTCCTGCCCATGTCAGGGGATTTGGAAGTAGATGATCTTTAAGGTCCCTTCCAACCCAAACTATCCTCCGATTCTGTTATTCTATGGCCATACATTCAAGTGTGGGAAGGCAACTGTATTATCACACTGGTGTGCAGGTTACTTGGGGTCTATGCTTGACTACCCAAATCACCTCAAATCAATCCTTTTGTGCATCCTGTATTACTAAGACCATCTGAGAAGAGTCCTGGCAATGTGAAGTGCTAGGGCAAATTTTTACCTTGGCCTAATTAGAGATGACATAAAAAAGTGTGTAAGACTTTACTGATGGCTGCTATTGGAAGCCTGCATGGCTTCTCTGCTTGCCTTGTTCCCCCACCACTCACCACTGAATCCCTCTCAAATCTGTTTCTTCAGCTGGGATTCTTCAAGTGCCCCAGTTTCAGCTCAGAGCTGGGACTCCCCTTAAAACCTGCTTCATTAATCTTTTTCAAAAACTCCAGGAAAGCCGCACTTTGGAGAATCCAGAGCAATCATCTATACCTGGAGAAATGACATTGTGATTCATTTCACCCAGTATCCTTAAAAAACCTTTCTTTCTGAGAAGCTAATTCCATAAAAATCTGAAATTTCAAATCACGTCACCATAAACAAGTAACCTTGAAAAACCTTTCCTACCTGGACTTTGTTATTTCTTTACTTCCCTGTGCTTAGCCTAGTTTTGACTGTCTGTATCAACAGCTAAGCCAGGGCTTTAAGGAAGCATTACTAAAACTGGAAAAAAAATCCCTGCTACATTTAGTGAGGGCTAAGGACCTAATTCCTTCAGTGACCTTGGGAGATGTGTTTTGGTAAAGTAGAAAGCTGTAGCGTGGTGGAGAAAAACTGTACAGAATTATACCTGTTGTGCAAAACTATGAAAAGCAAGAGGTGTTCTGGCAGAACTATCAAAAATATGCTATCTGGTCAGATAAAGTGGAAGACCAGCCCAGGAGGATTCCCTTCATCATTTCATCTGTGACAAGGTGGGACATGTGCTTAAAGGAGAACAGAGGCATGGAGCCTCTCCTCCAGGTCAAAGGAGGCTGGAAAGGACTCCTGGGCACTGGGAATGAAACTTTATTTTCTGTTGTGTATCTCCCTCAGGCGTGGATGTTCAAGCTTTGCTATTTGCACACCTTCTGGCACAGATGTCATAGATCTGCTATCCCTCCTTGAAGTCCTGTTCTTTCTGAAATACCCATTTCTGACATTTCTTTGCTTATCACCAGTGCTAAATTTCCTGCCTCTGTGGTTTGCAGTGGCTTGGTTTGGGCTGTTAACTGCAAGACACCAGTCTTCTACTGCTCTTCTAGCCATCTCCAGCAGAATTCATATGGCCTCACTCTCTCCTTTCCTGGAGGATCAATTGTGTCATCTCCTGAAACAAAACTTGATGATTTGCTTAAGTGAGGCAATACCCTTAAGGATGTGTTTAGTGCAAGTCTCTGCCATGTTTTTACTATACTTCAAGGAGGAACAGTCAACTGGCTTAGACGGATGATTTATGTCATACCAGTGGAGACTGTAGCGTGCAGCAACCTAAAAGTTAACCCCTACAAGACAACTCTCTGACTTGCCTTGAATATAGGGTGTCTAGTCCCTTAGTGCTATACCTCTGTGAGAAAAACAGATACTGCAGGTGTAAATTTGAAGAGCTGAAGGCCTCCTGATGTGCACTGACTAACTCTTCTGGAGGTACCTGCTTAATATCTGGCAGAGAGAAGTCTTTTAAGTTTTGACAGGGAAGTCATAGAATCATAGAACAACCAGGTTGGATGAGACCCATCGGATCATCGAGTCCAACCATTCCTATCAAACACTAAACCATGTCCCTAGGAACCTCATCCACCCGTGCCTTAAACACCTCCAGGGAAGGTGAATCAACCACCTCCCTGGGCAGCCTATTCCAATGCCCAATGACCCTCTGTGTGAAAAACTTCCTCCTAATCTCCAGCCTAAATCTCCCCTGGTGGAGGTTGAGGCCGTTCCCTCTTGTCCTGTCTCCTGTCACTTGGGAGAAGAGGCCAGCTCCCTCCTCTCTACAACCTCCTTTCAGGTACTTGTAGAGAGCAATGAGGTCTCCCCTCAGCCTCCTCTTCTCCAGGCTAAACAACCCCAGCTCTCTCAGCCATATTTCAAGTCATATTTCAAGTCATATTTCCAGGTGTGAATAAGTGGTACCTCCCCCCACCTTTCAATTTCTTTTGAAACATTAGAAAGAGAGTAACTAAACTGGCTTCTCCTCTGTTGGTAGTAGGATCCAGCTTATAGGGAATTTATTATTCAATTTTTGTGCAAATTATTTATGTCATAAAGAGTTTTCTCAAATGGGAAATGAAATTGGGGACAATAAAAAGTAAATTACAGTTTAGGTTAACTACAAAGTGGTCTTTGTGGCTGCCAGATCATAAAAGCTCGGTGGGTGAAGCACACCTCTGCACAGAAGGGCAGTGTTGTACCACAAATAAAATCCACTAAGCTTCTGTTTTGAGGACCAGTGTGACGTACATGCATGTTTTTCATTTTGTCTGCCTCCAGATGTCAGAAATCCTAATTCTTGGCATGTTGCGAAGGAAAATAATTCAAAGCGTAAGCCTCATCTGCACTCAGGGGACACAATGTTCACATCCCCTTTTCCTCCTGGCAGCACCCCCGGCGGGACCAGCCCAGTTGTCACTTATGTGACTCGTGTGTATTGTGCTGGCAAATGGGTTTGATCTCAGCTTGCTGACAGCCTGCTCTTGTTCCTGTTCCCTTCCTGGCAGTGGGTCAGGGCACTCGGCCAGCCCAGGCTGGAGCAACACCCAGCCCTCAGCTGTACAGAGTGTGGTTGTGGAGAGCGTCTTAAAGAATGAAGAGAAGCCACTGGCATGGGGGAGCGAGACCTCATTTGAGTAAATCCTCTTTCTTTCTGGATAGCTCTGCAGCTTTCTGAAAGCAGATCCTTAGGATATGCCTATAGGGTTGCTCCACACTAAGTGTTAACCTGAAGGTGTGGTTTCAACACTAATCTAAATTAGCATATGGGAGACTGGTGCTGTAGGATTTCTCTGTCTATTACAGCTTTGCTACGACACCCAAGGCAGAAGTCCTGTCATCAGCATTTGTCACACACAAACTTTGCACAGAAGCAGCTATTACTGTAAACACAAAAAATTGTATGCATTTACTGGAATTCAGTGACACTGGCTGCTTCTTACTGCTCTGTTTCACATCACGTTGCAAAATGAACAATTCCTAAGACTTTTAATGTGAGCTGTGGCACCTGCCTCGTGTCTGTGCATTTGAAGTGGGACAGATGTCCCAGGAAGAGCTGAATTACCCCAGCAAAGTTGGGTCTCTCTGGCTTTCATTGTTCTCAGGAGAGGTCCACAGAGTCTTTCAATGTCAGGCTTTTCTGAGGCCTTACACTTGTTGCATGTTCATCTGCAGTAATTAAGAACCCCTTGAAACGGCGTATCTTTACAACAATAATGCATACAGTGTATGACTAAAGTGCAAATAGCTTCAGAGGAGGTTAAATCATTATTTTTCCAATATTAATATTAATGAGGCTGAACATTTGCATTTGTGGTAAAACCTCTTGTAGCACCAACGTCCTTTGAGGATTTTTCTGCAGAAAAAGCATTGCCCTCCTTCCCTCACCACTTCTGCTAACAGTGTCACTCAGTGCAGCAATAGATCAACAGTTCCTATTAATCTCTGAAAAGGCAGAGCTTAGAACAAGCGCTTTTTGACATAATTAAAGCTGACACTGCCTACCACCATTCCTGGAAGAAGTACTAGCAGAGTTTCATTAGAATAAGTAAATACAAATAGAGTTCACCCTGAACAGTCGTCTTTGTTACAAACAAAACCTATTAGTTAGCAAGGAGAGTCTGGAGAAGGGCTGAATTCAAAGCCCGTCTCATATTTAATTTATAAACTGATGATTAATTCAGTGATTAGCGAATTCACTTGCAGTGATTAATTTAATTCATGTCTTTAGGCTAATGTTTAAGAAAGGGAAAAAAGCCCAGCTCAGATAGATGCACATCAATGTCCTTGTGATTAAAAAAATGATAATATAATGCCCCGGAGAGTAAAGGAAAAAAGAAAGACGGAGAGAACTGGTGGCATGATCAGTTGTAAGTTCTTGCCTAAACTGTAGACATATTTTTAGCTATGATGTTTAAATGTGTCAGTTACTCTAATTATCAATGGTTTGAAAGATGAATCTAAGAGACTTTCACTGTAGCTTTCCACCGTGTATTTTGCAAACGACGCTGCTTTAGAGCAGTCCTCCAGTTCTGCTTTTCTGTCACTTGTTTTACCAGCTGCCTCGGAGCTCCCTGCACTTTCAGTTACATCCTTCTCATACCTCACCAAATTCTTTGATGAGAGTGCTTGGTACTTCTTGAATCCAGGATGGTTTTCCCTATTTTCAGTAGGGCTCTTCTCATGTTTGGATTCATCGTGAAACAGGGATGATTTGGGGGACTTCTCAGTATGAGACAAGCTGGTCTCTTTTGGAACAGTTTTGCTTTTACACGTTATGTCATCATTTGGCAATGGAGTTTGATAGCTCTTTAAGTTATCTACAGGGCCTTCCTTTCCTGGGTCATCGCTGCCATGCTTCTCTGTTTGAGCTGAAGAGCCCAGCTGGTATTTCTGTCTTCTCTCAGATATGCTCTTCTTTTCTGAACTACCAGTTTTATACTTTGTTTTTTCATCAGCTGGTGGTGTCAATTGCTTCTTTTTGGCTGTGGTGTTCTTTTCCTGAGGCTTCACCACTGAATTTGAAGGTGAGGACTGGCACGTTACAGAGCCTACAGCTTGGCTTTTATCTTTTACATCACTTGCACCAGACTTTGTAAAACTTGCAGATACAGTTTGTTGGTTTTCTCCTCCTGGAATATTTTTTTCAGGCTTTGCTGATTTACTCGAAGAGGGTAACTGATGGTTACCAGAATGGTCATGTTTATTGTCCTCTTTTACAGCCTTTGTTTCAGATGACCTGATGTCCTCTGCTGCTGGTGTCTTCTGTCTTCTGTTTCCTGAAATATTGTTTCCTTGGGACTTCACAACTTTCTTTGAAGAGTATGACTTCTCACAATTTGGATCCTCATGTTTTTCTTTTACATCATTAGTACCAGGCTTCTTAAAACATCCAGAAGCTGACGCTTGTTGCTTTTGTTCTGGAGTGTTTTTTTCTTGAGGCTTAACCAATGTTTCCGAAGATACTGATCGGTACTTCCTGGAACTTGGAAATTTATTCTTCTCTTTTGCAGCATTCTTATCAGGCATCACAAAATCTTCACATCTTGTTTGCTGCTTTTCTCCTCTTGTAGTGTTTTCTTCACACTCTGCTTCTTTTCTTGAAGGACATAGCTGGTAGTTCCCAGAAACCTGGTGCTCATTATCGTCTTTTACATCTTTTGTTTCAGATGGCCTGGTGTCCTCTGCTGCTGGTGTCTTTTGCTTCCTCTTTCCTGAAGAGCTTTCTTGACATTCCGGCACTCTGTTTGAAGGATGTAACTGGGGCTTCTCAGAGTTATGTTTAGTCTGGTTTTTGACTGACTTAGTTTCAGGCTTTACAAAGTCACCAGTCGACCTCTCCTTCTGTATCTGTAGAGAGGGTGATTCCTTCTCTTGCTTCACCAATTGATTTGGTGATGGTATTTGATTTTTAGGATCACTCAAAACGTTCCTCTCTTCTTCACAACTCTTTTTATGCTGCACTGGTTCTTTGTCCAAGTTAAGAGGGGTATTCTCTTCATTACCAGTCTTACTGTCCTGCCTCGATGTGATTTTGGTAGGCATTGAATAATTCTTCAAGTTTGACTTGATATTTCTTTCCTCAGCACTGCCATTTGCATGTTTTATAGGTTCATTTGAGAAGGACAAGTGACGTTCCTCATTATTGCAGTGGATGTCTTCATCTAGTATCAAGTCACGTTTGTGTTTCAAAAAATCGCTAGAAGGTGTTGAGCACTTCATACTTTGTGCAGTAGTTTTCACTTCCTGATCACTGTTATCTTGCTCTGGTGATGGTAACTGGGATGCTTGAGGTTTAGGAACATTATTCTTATTTGAAGAGTTATTATCATGATCTATCATTCCACTTGGTGTGGGTAATTTTTCCTCCTCAGATTTATGCAGGACATTTTTCACTTCTCTCTCCTCTGTCTCCATCTTATTGTTCTTATGCTTCATGTCATCATCTGATGACAAGAAGTTATCCTTTTTGTTTCTCGACACTTTATAACTACCTTTTTCCTGCTTCTTTTGGTGTGAGACCAATTCAGCGGATGAAGGAAACAGATTCTCTTCAAGCATATCACTTCCCTGCTTCATGGTTTCATCCGAAGTTGGTGTTTGGTTCTTCTCCAATGGTAATAGGGACTTTCTTGCTAGTGTGGTTTTATTTTCTTGTCTTCCTGGCTTCTTACTTGAAAGCGAAAGACGATTCTCAAAACTCTGACATGCATTTGTCTCCTCAGCTGTAGAGTTTTCATTTTCTGTTGCATGGTTTGAGGACAGCCCTTGGTCCTTGAAATCACATGCAGTTTTGTTCTGCACTGTAGTATCATCCCCAGAGTTAGTCAGCTCATCTGAAGAGGGTAGTGGGTTCTTCTCACAGCCAGAGCGTGCACGCTTATCTTCCACACTAGCAGCAGCCTGCCTTTCCAGTGTGGATGGAAGATCCAGGGGATCTCCCAGGGTGTGATGGATTCTTTGTCCCGCAATTCCACTCATTGGTGTGGCTAAGGGATTTGATGAGGGCAATGGTGATGCCTCAAAGTCAGGCCAGGGCATCTCATCTGCTGTGCTCTCTTCATGCTCAATGAAAGATTTGGATTGATTGTGACAGGTCTCCAAGTCAGTCAAGGTACCTCTGCCTAGGGTTTGATTGTTTGCATGGTTCATAATTTCATTTGATGAAGATGATTTGTCCTTCTCAAAATCTTCTGTGTTGCTGAAGCTGTGCTTCACAAGGTCACCTAGCAAAGGGCTTTGTATCTTTTCCAGATAAGGAGAAATGTGCTCTTCTTCCGTGGGACACGGCTTTCGCTCCTGGTCCTCATTTGAGGAGAGTGTGGGTTTCATCTGATTTACGTCAGGATTTGGTATGTCAGCACTGGAGTTACTAACGTTATGTTGTGGGCTGGGTGTTTGAGGAAGCTGTGGTTGCTTGGTTTTGTATTCATTTTGGACTTGGCTGTTGGGTGTTTTATTCCCCTCTTCCTTTTCAGTTGGGACATCGCTATCATTTTTGATTAAAGTAGATGATATTTTTTCTTCAAAGTGATATTTTGATCCTTTCGCTTCCTCGGAACATCTGCTTCTTAAACCTGGTGCCTCTTTTTGGACTATGGATGACCTTTTGCCAGAAGCTGGTGTTAGAAGAGTTGTCTGTTCATCCTCCACTGGAGGCTCAATTTCACAAGGTGCTTGAACTCCTGGAGAGTGAAATGGCTGAATGTTTTCCAGTGCTTGATCTGGAAAACATTTTTGGCCTGCAAAGAAAGGATCCTTTTCTGGCTGTATGAGCTCTGCTTCAGCTTCCTCTGAACTGTATACATACATAGTAATTTCAGGAATTTCACCTGTTCTGGTATCCTGAGGACTTTGTTCATGGCATCCTTCAGCTGTGCTAGAGCAAGGTGAGTTAGAAGGTGGTCTGTCTTCCTTAACATATTGTACAGCATTGGTACTCCCCAATAGTGAAGGTGTATCAGGACCAGTTGACATGTTATTCTTGTCATAGTCTAGACTACGCTCAGACAAAGTAGGTCTGTAGTCTTCAGGAGCTTTGTTTTTATGGGAAGCAGAAGAGCTATCTGTATTAGGACTAGAGTTGGGTCCTTGCATTGTGGAATCTTCTGTACCTTCAGCACGATCCTTTGCACGAGACATAGCCTTGGTTGCCATCAGTAACTCTTCTTTGTCCTCCCTGTCCTGTGCTGCATTTGCTTGTGTTTTGTTCTCATCAGGCTCTCTGTCAGCCCCCCTCTTTTCCTTCAGTGCTGTGTCATGACTGAAAGGCTGCTTTGCAGCGTTATTTTTTGACCAGCTCCAAGGATGGTTAATTTCAGTAGCTATACTGAGTCTGAGCACTGGGACCGTGGAGCATACTAAATATTGGGACTCTGGGCTGGTTATATCTGTGGCTGTCATTGCTGCTGTGCGCAGCAGTCTAACCTCTGGCTTACGAATAGCTTTTCTGCTTGTGAAGTTTTTAGCCTTTTTCTCACCTTTGTGTAAGAGCGATGCTTTCACCTCTGCAGTTGAGCGGAGAGCACTTTGTTCAAACTGCTCCTTCAGTTTGGACAGGACTGAATTCTTGTTGACTATTTTTGGCAAACTGGAGTTTGGCCCCTTTTTCCAGTTGGCAGACTTCTCCTTGGCTTCTTTTTCTTCAGCAGCTAAAAATTTCTTCAGGATGTCCTTCACTCTGTTTTTCCCAGTCATGCTGTTCCACCTGGCCCTCTCACCGGCCACTGTGTCTGCATCCTCATCCACTGCTTTTCCATCTCCTTTCCTGTCTCTACTTCTGTCCAGCTTGTTACCAGCTCTGCTCATCCACGACTTCTCTTTAATGACCAGTTTGCCGACTTCTCTTCTTTTCTTGGTGTATGGCTCACGATTGCTGTTTAGAAATCTGGCCCGCAAGAGCTGAAATCTGCTTGGATATCGGCCCCTGTTTGGATCTGGACATGGGTGGTTGTAACTCACCTTGTTATCTTTACCTTCAGCCCATTTTGTCCTCTTGCTCCTCAGTTGTGGATCACTGGCTGCAAGCTCGGTGACGTAGAGCAGCAGGCTGCTGAGAACAGCAAAGGCCCCTTGCTCTGTTGCCATCTTATTCAGCTTCTTCTTCAGCACCAAAGGATCTACCAGCATCTTATCATCTTCACAAAAGTGCTTGCTTTTGGTGCTGCGCGAGAGAAAATATGGATGTTCTTTTTCAAGTCATTGCCACTACCTCCTTATTTTGCTTTAATGGCATGCTACTACCCACAAAATGGAAAAAAAAACCCTTAAATTTAGAACTTCTCAAGAGAATTGTCATTAGTGACATGTTAAAAAGCATGCAAAGTGCTTGACAAGCTTCATGAGACATGGTGCAGCAGGAGCTTGAGGGGCTTCACACTGTCCCGTACAGCACTGTCGACTCTTTCTTCTGTGTTTTGAGGCCAGTGGAAGCATTTAGGGAAGCAAGCAACACTACTGTAGGGTTACCACATCTCCTCTATTTCACTGCTTATTCATGTAGTATTACCATACCCTAATGTAAAGGCCACTGTGTGCACACTGTAGGTGTTTTCCTCTCCTGCTAGGTGAAGTGTAGGCAAAGGTAAATGTGATGAGAACACAATTAGCGGGAAAACATCATCCTATTGCTAGGTTATAAAACCAGAGTCAAACCATTAAAACAGTATATCAAGGTTGAGGAGCACAAATACACCACTGATAGTTTTGGCTGTTGGTCCAGGTAAGAAGTCAGTAGGTACCTCTCTGGAATTAAAAAAAAAAAAAAAACTCACAGGATTTGCACGATTTTCTCTTTAATAAAAGTCAGATCTCACATCAGGACCATGTTCTTAAATCTGCTTTGTGAAGTGTAGCACCACTACAGCAACCCTGGCGATGTCCCTTGACTACAACCCTTTCCAATCTGGAGCAAGAAAGCTGGTATGTCAAACCTACACTTGAGTTTGAAAAATCAAACCCTTGGACAGCTGAGGATTTAGGTAATGCTTTAATTGGTCTGGATCAGTTACTAAATAAAATACTGAACTCAGTGCAAAAGCTGGAGAGTGAAGTCAATAACAATAGATGGGACTAGAAGGGGAAAAAAACCCAAAAGGTGTCAGCTATCTGACACCACCAAAAGCTGGAAGGGTACTTCACTGTGTGGTAAAACAGCTTCATGCACAGCATGCAGCCTGCATACTTGGAGGGGATTACATTTTATGAGCAGAAATGGAATTAAAAAAATCTTTAAATTAAGGCCACATATTGAAAAAAAGCTGAATAGGGGCTCATCCTTCTGAGAGTGTCTGCCTCGAAGGCTGTGGAAGGCCCAGCTGTGCCCCAGCAGCTGGTATCACACAGGCTCTGAAAGAGTGTGATGTTACGGAGGCTGTTTGCAAAGTGAGGGGCTGGTCCTCATCCAGTTGGGTTGTGATATTTGGATTCCACGTAGCTGCATTCAAGTGCACGGATTGAAAATTACACCCCTCAGCAGTGGGATGAAGTTGCCATCTTGAATGGAAGGTCTATTTATAATGACTTTGTAGATATTTTTAAGTGACAATAAAAGACAGAAGTGTGACAACTGGCACATGTCTAATGTGACAAACAATACTTTGTAGGTTTTGATTGGGAATAACCACATTTCAGCACAGCACAGGTGCATGCTCCCACATGCACAATATGGTAACACCCACCCCCTTCCCTCACTGATTTGACCATGGCCAAGGAAACAAAGCTTCTGTGTTACACCAAGATCTCCATTTGCCTCAGCTATGGAAATTTTCAGAATAAGAATAAACCCTAGAATTTAGAGTATAATTGAGGCTAAAAATATCCAGATTCACTCTCCCTACTGTTGCCAGTCTACTGATATCTTGACTGAAAGCTTGTCATGGCAGAAGACTGCTTCTCTCCTCCCTAAGAAGTGCCTGGTTTATTCAGAAATACACACAGGACCATCAACCATCATGATTTAGGGTCGTCTCTGATCTCTCAGATCAGCAGTGAAACCGGATGCCCTGCTTTCCTCTCTATTCCAGACTACTTTGGATACAATAAATGGTCACAGTAAAATATAGAATCATGGAATTGTTTGGGTTGGAAGTGACCTTAAAGATCATCCAGTTCCAATCCCCCTGACATGGGGAGGGATATCCCATTAGATGAGGCTGCCCAAGGCCCCATCCAGCCTGGCCTTGAACACCTTCAGGGATGGGGCTTCCACAACTTTTCTTGGCAACCTGTGCCAGTGCCTCACCGCCCTCACGGTGAAGAAATGCTTCCTAATGTCTAGCCTAAATCTGCCCTTCTCCAGTTTATACCTGTTTCCTCTCACCTTATCACTACAAGCCTTTGTGAACAGTCCATCCTCAGCTTTCTTGTAGTCCCTTTAAGATATTGGAAGGCTGTTGCTGTAAGATCTCCTTGGAGCCTTCTCTCCTCTAGTCTGAACAACCCAAACTCTCTCAGCCTGTCCTCATATGGGAGGCATGCCAGCCCTTAGATCATCCTTGTAGACTCCTCTGGACCCATTCCTACAGCTGGGACTGGACATGAGTGTGTGGCTCATGGGTCTGTGTTGTGACACCTTCTTATGTTGAGGATTCCAGATTTGAACACAATACTCCAGATGAAGTCTCACAAAAGAGGAATAGAGGGGCAGAATAATCTCCCTCGCCCTGCTGGCCACGCTTCTTTTGATGTAGCCCAGGATGTGGTTGGCTTTCTGGGTTGAAAGTGCACAGTGCTGGCTCATGTCGAGCTTCTCATCAACCAGCTCCCCCAAGTCCTTCTCTGCATATGTAAACATGGAATGTGTTCTGTGCAAGGGCTGTGACACAATGACACTGAATTTTGAGACCACCGCAGAAAATGGGGGTAGTGATGAGGCTGCCTTGTCTCAGTGTATGGAAAACAGCGTGCTTCCTCTTGAGAAAGAAGGGAATAGTTGGACGGTTTCTCAGATTTGGGAGCGTGGCCACCATTTTCAAAAGCCCAACACATCATCCCTAATGTTTCTCCATCATTTTTTCCCAAGTATTGCATCCTGCTGTTCCTGAACTATGTGACCTCTAAGTGAAATATAGTCACAGATAGTCAGCTCTAGTTCCACATAGGTCTGGGAGGAACTGTACACAGGGGGAACCCCAAGACAGCAGAAGTCACTCCCCAGCAGTGCGAGTTGTACCAGACACAAAACAGATACTTAGCCTCCTCCCTGATGCTGTGAAATGGCCTTAGTAGTGTCTTCAGCCTCTACACTCCTTTCTTTTCCTGGAGATGCTGATTTTCACCATTTTTTTAATGCATGTGGTGCTACCTTGGCATGCTGCTGGTTTCTGGAAGCACTACAGTATGCTTTACAGTGTCTGGAGGATAGATTGCATGGACTTCCAGAGGAGGAAAGGCCACCTTCAAAAGTTTTGTATCTTCTTGGTCCACAAATAATTAAGATGTGTAGGACAGGCCGTTTAGTTATTTATTTGTAGGTTCTTTGGTGACACTTAGCATGGCAGTTTCTTGAGTAGCAACAGCCTGATACGCTAATGGGGAGTGGTGCAACCCTATCCTGCTGGCTGGCCTGTCCCTGAGAAACCTCTGTAGCACCATGACACCACCATGCCACGGAGCAGAGGAGAGCTGCTGTGCCACAGCAGAGGGAGCTGAGCTGGTGCTCTCTGCCAGTCCTGCCTGCATCCTCCTGGAACAACGCACTCAAGCCTTTCCTAGTAGTAGGGGGCATTCTGTGGCATTTGCTAAAACCATGTGGCTGAAGGTGTTTCTGTTTTACTGTGTCTGGTGTGGAGGAGAGAAGGTCCTGTCTCTGGATCCCAAATTACATGTTAAATATCTGATCACCATTTTGCACGGCCTGGCAACTTGAAGGACTCGATGTTGCAGGGTCAACACTCAGGACAGGGCAAGGGCAGGAGGAGTCAGTACTATGAGGATTTCATCAAAAGACAAGGGAAAAATTGAAAAACACTGTATGACTCGCAGAACCTGACAGAGACTGAAGGATTACTCTGACTTGCTGCCGCTTGGTGATTGGGAAATGACCATGAGCTGGAGTACACAAGGTGCTGCATCCTATAGGCTTCCTTGTCCCTGAGAATCCACATTTCCAGCTGGCTCTGCATAGTGTTTGCTTCAAAGACCTGCCTGTAGCAACCAGGAGCTGTTCTGACTGCTCAGGCCAACACACCGACCTTTTTAATGTTGTCGAGGAAATGACAGCCAACACACCACTCACCTCAACACCTACATGGTGGTGACTTTCTTTGGGAACCACCTTTTAAGTTACATTATTGTATTTGTCTCTGAAACAAATTTGGGCCTCTCCATCCTGGATAGAATGTGAAGCGGGAATGGTTATAAATGCTCTCCATCTTTTTTTTTTTTTTTTTTTTTTTGTGTGATTTTCTTTTCTAAAGGAAGAGGGAAAGCCCAAGCACTAGAGAAAATTCTACCTTATGCAGGAGATGTTCTTACCTCTTCTCTATTGCTGAATTTGTTACAGGTATGTTAGAGGTATTCTAAACTAGAAGCAACGTTTTTAGAAAGTCTCAGTATTCTCTTAAATCAAAAACTACTGACACAAATGCTCCTTTGGGTTTAACGTGTCTCCAAAGCAAACAAGAAAGCACGTTGCAAAGCTGCAAAGAAAAAACATGCTCAGTGTTTGAAGTAGTTTGTAGCACAGAAAACCCTTTCGTACAGATATTGTCATGCAGGCTGCTATTCATAATGACAAGGATCACATGCTCCTCTTTCTGACATGTAGCATCCCAGTGACGATTCCAGCAATTGCTTACATGGAAGAAGGGCTAGGAAAGTACTTATGTATCTTTAGCTATCTTTTTAAAACACAGCGCAGCAGCTGGCAAAAGATAAGAGAAACCAACACAATGTAGGCTGCTCACATTGGAGATCAGAAATTGCTATGTAGACCTCAGTTTCTGAACATAAGTAAAATACAAGGTTAAACGTCAGAGGCAAATTCTGAGCTCACTTCTGTGTCATTTCATTGAAGACTGCAGATGTGGGCCCATGATGCTGCAGGTGCATCGGAATCTATGTCGTCAAAGTATACTGTTAACTTTGTCTGCTTATGCAACTTTTAACTGAATCATAGTTTGTTGGTATTCTTAAGAAATAGAGGAAAAGAAAAAGAAAAAAAGAAAAAAGGAGGAAAAAAGAAAAAGAAAAAAGAAAAAAGAAAAAAGAAAAAAGAAAAAAGAAAAAAGAAAAAAGAAAAAAGAAAAAAAGAAAAAAGAAAAAAGAAAAAAAGAAAAAAGAAAAAAGAAAAAAGAAAAAGAAAAAAGAAAAATAAAAAAGGAAAGGAAAGGAAAAGGAAAAGGAAAAGGAAAAGGAAAAGGAAAAGGAAAAGGGAAAGGAAAAGAAAAAGGGAAAGGAAAAGAAAAAGGAAAAGAAAAAGGAAAAGGAAAAGGAAAAGGAAAAGGAAAAGAAAAAGAAAAAGAAAAAGAAAAAGAAAAAGAAAAAGAAAAAGAAAAAGAAAAAGAAAAAGAAAAAGAAAAAGAAAAAGAAAAAGAAAAAGAAAAAGAAAAAGAAAAAGAAAAAGAAAAAGAAAAAGAAAAAGAAAAAGAAGGAAAAGGAAAAAGAAAAAGAAGGAAAAGGAAAAAGAAAAAGAAAAAGAAGGAAAAGGAAAAGGAAAAAGAAGAAGATAAAGACAAAAGGAAAATAAAAAGGAAAAGAAAAAGGAAAAGAAAAAAGGAAAAAAGAAGATAAAGATAAGGAAAAAGGAAAAGAAAAAGGGAAAAAAAGAGGAAGAAAAACAAAGAATAAAAGAAAAGGAGTAAATAAATGGGGAAAGAGAAAAAGTAGTAAGAGAAAATGAAAAAAAGAACAAGTTGAAAAAGAAGTTGAAGAAGGACATGGAGGGGTAGGACCAATTAAGGCAAAGAAAGGAAAAAAGGGGAAAAAGAAAAAATATGGAGGGGAAGGAAAAGGAAAAAAGGGAAAGAGGGAAAGAGGAAAAGGCATAGCAGTTGTAACTGTTTTCTTGCTGGGGCTTTTGTGGTGCTCAGACTTGTGAAATGTATCACAGCCTGACTGTTGACCTATTACAACTGCTGGAAGACCTCAGCCAAAAATTCTGATACTGATACAGCAGCATATAATCTGTTCTATCTAAAAATAAAGAATGATGCTTAGAAAACGGGGTAAGATTAATTTATTTACAAATATTTCAGCCAGTTATATTTAAAAAAAACCCTTTTGTTCTGAAGATTGGAGAACGATAAAAGTGCAATTCGGAAATTTTAGACACACTGATGCTTTGCTGTTCCTTGTGGATATTTTTAGTGTTGGCTTTTCCTTTTCTGGAAGCTTCTAATGTAACAATACCTTGCACCACAGTGCTGATGCTGGGATCAGTGGTTCATTACAAGCTAATCCGTGAGACATTAGGTTTACAAGTGTCACAGACATATTAGATTTGAGAACAAGGAGGAACAGCAGTGGTGAAAGGATTGTCAAATATACAGAGAATATCCCCATAAGTCGGTACAACCATTAGTTTTGCAGGAAAGCATTAGTTCTAAAAATTAATTTTGTATGTGTAATTACTGGTCACAGCTGTTTAGGAAGTGGTATTATAGCAAGTTAGACTAAAATCAATCAAAAGAGGTTTTATTTCTTTTTTTTTTCCATTTGAGATTATCTCGCTGGTTTAAATAACATTCTTTATATTCAGAAATCCCTACATCTGTAAAAAAAACCCCACAAAGACCATAAGTACCTAATCAGTCTTGAATAATTCAGCTATCTTTCCTCGCACACAGTCTAAATACAGCCTTTCAGACTAACTCTTAGCTAATTCCTCCGCTATGAACATCAGTCAATTATCTACATGTTTTGATATAGTCTTTATAGAAAGAGAAAATGTCAGAAACTGCTTTACTTTTCCTCCACGGATAGCCGGTGAAGATTCTCGCCCAAGTACTCCAGCCTCTCCCGTTGTTCTAGGTCCTGGTACAAGCCTTTGGGGACCTTGCTTAGCCCATAAACCAAGCCATACAGGCAGCCGGCGATAGACCCAGTAGCTGCGCTTTCTCCTGCAAGTTTAAGCACAATTGCAGTGGTCTTTCAGAGTTGCCTTCATGTACACAACCAAAACCCACACTGCGCAGAGGAAGAAATACTTAACTGCCGATGGAGTGTGTGAGGGGCAAGATGGGTCAGTGCCAAAGGCTCGCACCACCCTGTGTCCTGCCTCTGGTGGGACCAGGTGAGGATGCCGAGACTAGGATGGGGTGATGCCTCTGTGGTGAGCACTCCTGAGCTCGGAGCTTATTTTATTTGGGGAAAAGTCACTCCAGCACAACTGCTCTCGCAAGCAGTTAGCCATTGTTAGGAAAAAAGGGGGGAAGAGTAACTGCAGGGATCCCTGCTACACAGCAAGCAACTTCCTTCCTAACAGCACAGCATGACACTGCTTGTGCTTTAAATCATCTAGCCATGGTGAGTAGCCCCGATGCCCCATGTGGTGGCCACGAGTTGGTGCCTACTGAGCTCTGCAGCAAGCAGCCATGGGCTCTCACTGCTGTGTTGGAGCATGTGAGTGACCCAGGTCTTCTCTGAAGAGTCCAAGCCAAGCAGAGAGGGAGCGAGTGCTCTGGGGTGCTTGGGTCCTTCCTCCTACTGCTGTGCCAGCCCTCTCAAAAGCCCAGCAGGATAAGCTGCCAGCAAAAGAATTCTCTCTTGCAAAGCTGTAAAAGTAATTAATCGTGTGCCTCTTTAAGTGTTAGATTTTATTTGCCCAGACTTTGGCTGGGCATTGTATTATTCCTCTCCCTTACTTCGTTTCACCATGGGCAGCTGAAATATTTGCCAAAGGCACCAGTGTTTTGGCAAGGGAAGATGCCAGCCCTTTTCAAAGCCATCCTGGATTTTCTCCCTTTGAAACTCTGGCAAAACCACGAGTCTCAGATGGAGCAACATTTGAAAAGGGTCACAAACATCTGGTGTGGCAGTTGCTGCTGCAAGAGGGGGCTTATTGGGTAAAACCAGGGGCACAGATCAAAGAATTATAGAATAACCAGTTTGGAAAAGACCCACCAGATCATTGAGTCCAACCATTCTAATCATTTACTAAGCCATGCCTCTCAGCAGCTTGTCCACCTGTCCCGTAAACACGTCCAGTGAAAGTGACTCAACCACCTCCCTAGCAGCCTAGTGCCCAAAGACCCTTTCCATGAAAAATTTTTTCCTAATGACCATCCTAAGCCTCCCCTGGTGGAGCTTGAGACCATTCCCCCTTGTCCTGTCCCCTGTCACTTGGGAGAAGAGGCCAGCTCCCTCCTCTCTACAACCTCCTTTCAGGTAGTTGTAGAGAGCAATGAGGTCTCCCCTCAGCCTCCTCTTCTCCAGGCTAAACAACCCCAGCTCTCTCAGCCGTTCCTCCAGCCCCCCCGCCCCCCTCTAGCCAATAGGTGATATGGTAGGTTGCCAACAGAGGTAGCCAATAGTCAGGTGGGTTCTCTCCTGCCTTTGGCAAGGCAGTGGGAGCCAGAGGCACAAGGGGCCCTCACCTCCGTGGAACATGGAGCGGTTGCAGAGCTCTGTCCAATCCCCACCGCAGCCCAGCAAGGCATCGTAGGCAATCATGGGGGCATCATGGCCTCTTCTGCCCCCTCGGCCTTCAGAGCTCCATCTCCTGTATGTCTGTGGGAGAGACAGCAGTGTCAGGGCAGGGCACTGGAAATTGGGATGTGGGGCACATAGCTGCGCTGGAGTGGCTTCTACCCTGCTATATGGGAATAGCTAGTCCTGCAGGGAAAGGATGGTGGGCAGCTGTGTTTCCTCTACTGCTTCCTGGCGTGGGATGAGCCAGCACAGCGGCAGCTACTGCTGTCAAGGTGATGTCTGGATGCAGGTATAAGCTGGTACCCAAGCTTAATGCATCAAATTCTTGGCAGACCAAAAATTTGCCTGATTTAAGCAAGCCAAGCATGGCAAAATGTAAATCAAGATAGATTCCGAGTTCACACCCTAGAAATTCCTTGTCATTTAAAAAGTCAGGATTGGTAAGGATTACTTTCATAGAATCATAGAATCATAGAACAACCAGGTTGGAAGGGACCCATTTGATCTTCTAGTCCAACCATTCCTATCAAACACTAAACCAAGTCCCTCAAAGTCTGTCTTCTTCCTACCTTTTCAAAATATTCTCAGTTCCTCTTGTCACACTCCTGCAAATGGTTTGGTTAGCCAAGTTTTAAGTGGCAGAGTGAAAATGTTCTGATTCAGTAATTTCTTTATAGGCTCAATTTCAGGCTATGTTAATTCTAGTCCACTTCTCTTTTTCTTACCGAGACTTTTTTCTCCTCTTCTGCATACATTTGTTGAAGAAAAGGGAAAATAATTTGCAAACGTATGAAACATTTCTTCCCCACAAGAAGGCAGAAGAAAGAAAAACTCAAACCCAAAGCAATGCTTGCAACGTTGTCTGGAGGAGGTGCCTCCAGAACTCACTTTTTCCTGCTCCAAATCCCCAAATTAACTCAACACTGGTAGATTATAGTAAAAAAACCCCCCGTCTTTAAGGGAAGTGGGCAGCTTTATTTCCTGAAGTTTAAGTTACGCTGTGGCAAGTTGAAATGCTACTGCTTGGCTTGGCTGGCTTTTGGCCTCTGCAAAATGTATGAAGGGTTTGCATTTCCATCTATTGACTTTCACCTAAGCCATTACATACTTGGTTATGGTCTAACTGCGTATGCACCGAACAAGGCAGAGTTGGACTACAGCTTCACTCTGCTGCTTTCTTTTTTTTTTTTTTTGCAAAGTAGAGAGTATTTATGTCTTTCTGCTGTCGTTGGACACAGATAGACTTTCCAGCCTTATTGCTGCAGTTTGGATGCCGGTGAAAGAGCACCAACACACATGTAATACTACCAAAGGCAAGAGGACTAAGCATGGATGTGCTATTCTGGGTGTGCGGGTGGGTGGCTCAAGTGTCACTCCATTTAGCCCTTAAAATCGCCGTTGTCTTGCATACATCTGATGTCCTCTTGCTTTGCCGAAACAACTTTACACTAGGGATAGATGCCCTTGGGATCAAGTTGGGGGGGACTTGACTGCTTTGAGGCAGCATTTCTCAGCCTTTCCAAAAACACAACCTCCTTTCAACTCCTGTGTCTTTGTGCAGCCCTGTGACATGGCACCAGCCCAGCTTCCCTGGGGCAGGCAGATGGGGAGCAGCAGCACTGACTGCATGGATGTGGGTCTCAACACACATTCCCTCCTGCAGAAGGACTGAGCTGCTGCCAAGCCCTGGAGGTAAATCATATCCTCTTTGCCGTAAACCCCTGTGGTCATAGCTGTCTCTGATTTCCTTACACTACAAGAGCAGACCCACTGCTGCCTAGCACTCTCTCTCCACACACTTCTTTCCTTTCCAGGGTCCTTTCACAGAGCTGGTTTAAGCAACTCTATCTTAAGGGGACGTCATCATCAGAGTTTAATTGGCCTGAAAGTCTTTAGTTTGTTTTATTTTGTTGTTGCACATCATCTCCAGCCTGGGAAAGCAAGTAGGGCTAATGATTTGCTTGCAAATGCAAGGCTGATCCTGTGTGCGGTGTGGCTGCTGCCTGTTCACTGGTTATCTTATATGTTCCAAAAGTGTGTAACTCAAAGAAAGATTTATCCAACATTAGCTCCTGTTATACATTCAAAAAGGGGTAATTCGCCTCTTATAATGCACACCTTTCTAATTATCTACAAATTTAAGGTTTGTACCTGCTTGTATAGAATGTCATCTTTGCTGCTTAGCATTTTGAGGGGTAATTTGTTTTAGAGAGGGAAGTTGCCATTGCAGCATACTCAGATCAATCCAAGCCACATATAAGGGTTTCATTTTCACATCTTCTGCAGATGGTATACACCTGAAGAATGGTGCACCTGGTTGAGCAGGAGCAGTCATACACCCATTGATAACAGTGGTGCTAGATATTGGTGCTTAATTAATTGGCTGTAGAAAGGCAATCAGCTATACCTCCAGGCACAAGTAACCAGTTAGTCTGGTGGTAATGCAAAGGAAAGCATTTCTGGGGAAAAGGCAGACAGGATTGTTATTTTCTCTTAACTTATTCTTTCAATGGTTTTATGCACACTCGGTTTATAAATAAACCAAATCTCTCAGGTTGTGGTCTCTTGCTGGTGGTGGAGTTTGAGGGTCAAGCAACATTTTCATTTCTTGTTCATCAAAATAAATAGGCCAAAGTAATTTTTCTTGGGCAATGGAGGTAAATTTTGTTTCTGCATTAGGAATTCATGCAGTTCTTTCTTGAAATGGTCACAGGGAAATACTGTTGAGTTTGATCTCTCCTAAAGCTCTGCTGAGACTCGAGCAGAACTGGAAGGAACAAAAAAACTAGTAACAACTTCACAGCACTGAACTGACAAAATAAAACTGGAAGAAGATCTATTCTTTATGGTTAGAGTGAGCAACATTATCCATAGTCAATCTGTCTTCCAATGGCACCTTTCACTGCGTAGGTGAACACTTAAAAATATACATGGTGACTTCTCAGAACAGAACTGGGCTTTAATAGCCTGGGGGAAAGGACTGATTTATGGGAAAAGGTGACAAGAACCCCATGCTTAATGCTTAGCTGATAAGTGGAGAGCTTTGAGAGGTGCCAGCACATATCAGAAAGCTATAAACACCAGAGGAGAAAACACATTATTTCTCTTGAGTTAAGAAGGTATAACCAGAAGTCATGAGGCAAAGGAAAGATCATGTATGCTATAAAATAGTATCCCATGAGATGTGATGAAACATCATCACTCAAGACATTTAAAACTAGCCTGGGCACAGCCTGTGTTGGCAGAGATTTGCTTAAGATGGCTGTCTTCTGTTCCAAGGACCATAACCAAGTCCAAGTCCTAGTGCCCAGGGGGATTTTTTTCCATTAGGTCTTCATGAGAGGCCCCATCAAGGCACTTGCCTCTTCCAACCCTCTAAGCATAGAATCATACAATTGTCAGAAGGGACCTTAATGACCATCCAATTCCAACCCTTCTGCCATGGGCAGGGGCACCTACCACTGGATCAGGTTGCTCAAAGCCTCATCCAACCTGTCCTTGAACACTTCCAGGGAGGGGGCATCCATAACTTCTTTGGGCAACCTGTTCCAGTCCCTCACCACTTTCAGAGTAAAAAATTTCTTCCTAATGTATGACCTAAATCTCCCCTCTTTCAGCTTAAAACCGTTACCCCACTTCCAATTACTGCACTCCCATAATCTTACCTTTTGCTTTCCTTTTGCACCTGCTCTGAATACCAGCACATGTTAGCATTACATTCACCTCCTTTCACTGTTTTCCCCCATTACAGCAACCCCAGGACTGATGGCAACTGCTTTTTTATTCTAGCACATACATGAACCAAAGATGAGAGCTGGTTTTTTTAATTTCTTGAAGTTTCAGAAAAAGCTAAAGACTTCCTGACTGTTCTGGCACTAGAAACAGTTAAAAAATATTTATGGATCTGTTTGAAAATACTCCTCTCAGTTCAGAGCTTCTCTGGGCTCTTTGTGAATTTGCAGTTACCTTTTCTCTCTCTTCTGCGTCATAGTTGTCTGGAAAGACGGGTTTATTCTGATTTTCCTCATTGATTTCTCTCTCCTCCAAATAAAATTGCCACTTGGCTTCAAAGTAAAACCAATGTTCCTGATATTCTGAATAGAAAAGAAATGAATGATGTAGTATTTCATCTCAGCAAGTGAGAAGAATATGACAGTACTGACTTACTTGAAAAACTGGTATTTTACAGTAACATAGATTAACTAAGCATAATGTACTAAGTATGCATTTTACCATGAAGTGGGGCATTTAACTGGAAATAGACGATATGAATGAAGGGAGAAAACACAGATTCTTGTGCTATTTTTATGGTATATTAAAATTACGTTAAGATACATCAAGATGAGATTTTTAGAGAAATTGCTGAGGAAAGGAAAAGATAAGTGTTGACAAAAAAAGAAAAGAAAAAAACTTCTATGCCAATTTTTATACTACTTCACTGTGATTAGAGAGTATCTACAAATGCTTGCATATCCCGAATACAAATTGCCTCTTACCTCAGTTAGCAGTTTTTATTCGCGTAACTTCTCCAGTATTTCTGTTCTGTTCTGTTCTCACAGTAATTTTGTGTGATTATTTTAGGAAAAGGGCAGATAGGAAAGACCAAGATTTCTATTTGCTTATAATACCTATCAAGGGTAGTAAAAGGGATAAATGACTGGCACATCTGCTATCTGTGCCCACACAAATAAGTCTTTTTTTAATAATGACAGGACTTTCTTCTTTTTCTGTCTCTTTAGGAAAAGCATCTGTAATCATGTTTAACTTTTCTCCTGTGAATAATCTTATTCAAAATTCAGTTTATTTTCAAGCCAATGCTCTCGTTCAACCTTTTAATAAAGCTTAGAAAGGTGCATAAGCCACACTGACCTGTTAAATGCATACATACACACCCTGAGGCCTGAAACCCTGCCTGGGAAGTCAGTGGGGTAAGGAATCAGAAATCAGTGAGATGGGAAAGACCTCTAAGTATGCCAAGGTGAATTTGTGATTCAGTATGGGACTATTGGCACACAATTTAAAATAAAATTAGGCATTGCTGTTTTTTCCCTGGCTCTGTCTTGCTTGGTTGCTCAGTTGTGTGCTGCAGGTGGCCGAGGATCATGGATCAAGCCACTTATCTGAAGGATGTAATCTGATTTTTCTTCTTTTCCTAAAATGCCATATAAGTGACTACCTTTGGCAATGAAGATCTTTAAAGCAATACAAGTCCATTTAAAAAAAAAATCCAAGCTGCTTTGTAGGACTCGATACTTTCACAAGGTTGCCAGTTCCCTAGCCCATACAGGGATGAACCTTCAACCACGTGGCTCAAATTGTCAGGGAATGCCCAGCTGCCCTTTTTCTGAGTTCAAGCCCCAGTTTTTTTATTGATTACAAGTAGGCTATTCATTAGAACTCTAAAAACAGGAAGGGGGACTGTTAGAAAAACAGAGCAAAAATACACTCACAGCCATCAGGCCAAGGAGGTCTTGAGAAAAAAAGTGTTGCACAAGGAAAATGTTGTTGGTTGATGTAAACTACCCATATTGATTCATCAGTTGGTTACAAAACTGCTTTTAAAAATGCAAGTGACCTGATACAGTGTCTGGTTTTTCCCCCTCTTTATTTGCCCCATGGTCATAAAATATGAATGTCTCAGAAATTAATGTTTTCTATGCAACACCTCAACGAGCAAGGAAGTCTGACTATTCCATTGCACAGGACCAGAAACAAAAGAATCAAGCAATTGCAGATTTTTGTTGTGTGGCCAACCCCGCTATTTCTGACAATGGTCAGAAATCCCAGGTTTCCACCCCTAGCATGGTTCTGACCTTTCCCTTGAGACCAGGCTGAGATGACAGTCACATTCAGGTCCCTGAGACTATCTGGCAAGTAATCACAACTGAATATCAGAGAGGGGTGCTGAGTCGAGCCCTGTACGACTGAGCACTGTGTTTCTTATCCAGGGGGGATAATACAGCTAAGAGTTTTCTAAAACTGGAGGACTCCGTCTGGCAGGATTTCTTTGCAGTGCATCTCACCAGCCAAGGAGCTTAACTTTAATGCAGGAGACTTTTCCCACTACCAAAATAGGATGAAACTCAACAATATGGGCAGTAGCTGGAGAGTGTGCCTCAGGAGTCCAACGCGCATACCTCCACGCCAAGGGGTCCTGCTCGGGTGGAGTGACAGGGACCTGCTGCAGAGCCACTCAGAGAGGAGATCGCTCACACTAATCCTGCACCTGCTCCTCATAGGTCTTGGCTAAAATAATCCTGATGTGCAATGAGGCGCAGATGAAAATGTGGAGTCTTTCAGGAAGGCTCCCTAGTGCTCCTTTCAGAGTTCAAATTGGCAGCGTTCCTTCCTGAGTCAATCTTCATTCCTGGGTGCTCTTGAGTAAAGATTTCTACTGAATTAAGTCTTTCTCAACAGCCATTCCTTGAGGCAAACAAAAACCATCTTTACTTGATGTTTTAACATAATGATACTCGTCTATAGATGACAGATCTCAGCATTACCTATCTCACCACTACAACTGCATCACTCCCTGGCAACAGTGGACTAAAATACCTGAAGATCACATACATTACTTGAGCAGCAATATCAAGTTCAGTAGTTGTGTTACACTCAGTTGTTTTAAAATGAGGATAAGATAGGTTGTGCCTTCAATATTTTTCAGAAAAACAAAAAGCCGAGTCTGAATTTGTGGTCAGAAGCTGGCTCTTGGTCAGGAGGCATCTGCAGGTGAACTTTATCCAACAAAATGAGGAATGTCAGTGGATTTTCTTGTGGAAAATATTGGGCTGTACTAATTGATGGAAGACAGTTCAATAATTCATATCTCAGCAGTCAGTTTGCCTAATAATCTGCTAGATATCATTTCCTCCCTCCCTCCTGCCCAGCGATCTTTGAAGACCCTCTAAAAATAAACATGTGAAGCAGGGCAGGTTCGTTGCTATTTCTCTTTGCATTTTTGCAAACTGATGGACAGTGGAAGAAGGTGGCATCACCTGCAAAGAGCTTACATTCTGAGCAGAGAAAGGAGGAGTACAACCTGTGGAGAAGAGGATGTGGAAGCAGGAAAATGGAGAGACTGGGGAGTAATATTTTTTCATCATCTTTCTAGCTAAAATTAAGAAAACAATTACATTGATTCAGAGATGTTACCTGCCATGTGGCGAATCGTTTTCTTGCAGTACTCTTCAGCCATCGGCACAACCTTCATCATGTCTCTTCCCCACTGCACAAGGGGTTTCCCTTGTATCGCATATGCCACAAACAGTGCTGTGCATAGGGACCCCAGAAAGCCTGGAATTCATAGATAATGATAATTACCAAAGTGCAATCTGCTCTTACCATTCTTGTCAAGCCTTAGTGTGGATCATTAGTGGAATGCCTCATGGTTGTCAGGTAGATTAGCAAATGCACATAACCTGTTTCTGCCTGCTTGGTTTCTTTTTCGTTTACAACTTATTTTACATCAAAGGAAGCTTCTGTTCTCAGTGATGTAACATGGCTGGAATTGAGGTAGGAGCCAAAAATAAACATCATCCACTAACATGATACAGAAAATCTTTTAATTGAAGTCACATGAAATAATTGACTTGTGAAAAGTGATTCCATTACAAGCTGTATCACCTTGCCTATTGAGTCATCCAGTTCAAGGGCTGTGGTTGTTAGATTTCTGTCACTATTTCTGGCTCATTTTACTCTAAGGAGTCAAATTCATGTCTGTCTTGGACAATTGCTTCTTTTCTCTTAGGGGACATGGGCTTGTCCTCTTAGAGGAAAGAAGCAATTGTTATAGTAGGAGGACATGCTATCTGCCTACCTAAATAGGCCTTCCACTTTGGATATGAATATACTTAAGATAAACTTCCATTGATGGGCGCTCAACACTTCCATGATGTCAGAAACAGAGGGGCTCGTTTCTTGTATTTGATTGTAGTCTCGGCATTCTGTCAAATGCAAGAAAACCAACCCTATGCCACATACATCAGAAGATCAAGAAAACAATTCAGTTATTTATATAAGCCCCAGTGAGCAAAGAATTGATGTGTATGTGTGGGTCCAAAAGCTTTCATTCATGCATGGAGGTAAGCATGAACTTTGTGTGTTTTGCTGAAGGTAAAACCAAATTATTTAAGGAGGTTGCAAGTCCAGATGAGACGATTACTCATTCTCTCTGCCGTAAGACTTGCAATACCAGTCCAGGCCAAAGGCACATATTCAATAGATGCTTACAGAAAGAATAAAAAAACCAGGCAGAGCCAGCTTGAAGGGTCTCACTCCAATAGACAGCATCTAACTCAACTGCCACGAAGATCTTGGAGTGTCACACTCAGCATGAGGGCAGCAACAGAGGGTTCAGAGGGTGAAGCAAAGGTCCAGCAGGGGGCAGTGGGTGGTGAAGAGGGTGATAGAGACTGCAATGTTCTCAGAGGTTTGGGGAGTCTCATCGTGCCCCTCCTCAGGTTGCTCGCACCTCAGGTAGCCCCCTTCTTCTGCTGCTATTGCCCTGCACCCGGCAGCCTTCACATAGCCTTCTGCATGTCATCAGGGAAAAAAAAGCAAGCTCCAGCCAAGGCTGCTGGCTCTGTAAATGGCTGTATAAACATGTACAGTGTTTTTGGCACAGCAAATGTGTACAGTGAACATAATTGGTTTGGCTTCTCCACTCCCCAGAGCTTCTGGACTAGCTTAGGGGCAATTTTAATTACACAGCTTGATTGCTTTTAACAGTGACAGCCATTCTTGTCGGCTTGCCTGATCCCTTTTGAACTCATATCTGCGAACTCTGCAGCTGCTTGTAGCAGCAAGGTCTTAAGTATGCACCACGCGGGGAAGTATCCTCTTTGTCTGCTAGTTTCAGCCCTGACCAACATGTTAGTTGGATTTTCTCTGTCTTGGAGTTATGAGAATCACAACTGACATTTCCTTGGCACCCTTTGGGAGGGCAGGTGAGGTTCATGGCAGCCCTTCCACCCCTCTCCTCCTGCCTTCCCACCAAGCCACTTTTCTCTTTTCCCAGCTGAAAACTCCTTCTGTGTGCTATTTCTCCTTGTGTGGAAGGCGTTTGATGGCTTAGAAGCTCGTGCTGTCAGTTTCTGGCTCTATTAAGTCCTTTCTGAGGTGGGAAACCCAGAACTGCGAGCAGTCTTACTGCTGCTAATGCACCATGGACTTTATGTATTGACTTAATGATGTTTTCTACTTTGCTCTGACTTCTTTTCCCCTAATTTTATGCCATCCTGATGGCTTTTCTGACTGCTTCAAAGCACTAAGCACGTTGAAGATGTCACTATTTGTTAAGTTTTTGTTTATTGCTGTTTAAAGCAGACAGAACTCATACATGCTTACACAGCATAAGATTATCAGAATGACAGACCTGAATATTCAAAACATTAACTCTATTTATTTATGTTTCATTTGCTGAATGTTTCAGATTGTGTCCCAAAATAGTTGGAGTTAGATTTTTTTGGCTTTCTACCTTTACCTACAGTGATTGGATATGACAAAGCCTGTCAAGAGAAAAATGCTTTTATCCCCTGAACCATAAACTTGCATAATAACAGTGAGTCATCTAGATGTGAATCCTAAAATTTGAACAGGACAAGTGACATTAATAGGCTCTGGACAAAACAAGCTGTGTTTAGGTGATGGGATTTTAGGAGGGCAAACTCCTATGCCTGATCTCACTATTTGCAACCTCATATAAGTAATATAATTAATGTGTATAGTATCCAAGCAAAATTCAAACCAAAGCCTTGGAGTCTACAAAGCAGAAGTCGTTTAACCAAGTGAATTCACGGGGCCCTTGCTAGTCCCACAGAAGTGAGAAGCAGCCTTAGGGACTCAGCATGCTGATGTGTCAGCGGACATTACCTGTAGGATGGTTATGAGTCATTCGGCCGCATTCAATGCTCACTTCAATAAGTGATTCCAGCCTCTCCGGCTTCCAGTATCGCATCCCTAAACACATGGCTTTTGTGGATGCTCCAAATCCAGAACCTAAAATAAAAAGATAATGCAAAACATTTAAAAGGATACACAAATATGCTGATAAACTGTGAAATGAGCATATTTATTAATTCAACTCATGTGTGGGAACTCCTCGGTGGACGGGAAATTATAATAGCATGCAAAATGAGTTATAAATTTTGAAAATTTCTTGCAAGGAACTTTGCTTCTGAGCAATCATTCTGGTTTTATAGGTATATTCCAGTACTCTCGAGTGCTACCAAGAGCCTAGTAGCTTCAGAAAGTAGTATGTTTTCTTGTTCACAGCACTTGTTTGATTCAAACTGTCATTCCATCTTTACTCATTCTTGGCTGACGCCTCTGTTTTCCTTGCTCCAGATGCCAGCACTGGAAATAGAAGTTTAAGGAACAGATACATTTTTACCATGCCCTTGTTTTAGTAGTCTTCAATGTTGAAAGCAGACAATAAAAACTTTTATAATAGTATCACAGCTGATCTCACAATTTTAACACATTTCATCCTAAGACAGCCCTGAAAGTAGTACATAGAATAGTTTCTGCTACATACAAAACGAATATATCCAAAAAGAAACTAAAGGCAATGAAGTCAAACCCTCCATAGTCAGGCAATGTTAGAGCTGAAGTGATTCCTCATATGACCTGAAATTAGTGCTTGTGTGCACTCTCATTATGCTACAGCTTGCATTCACTGAGCTTTGTCTTGGGAATTTCTGCCTCATGGGGAATGGAGTTTATTTATTCAATTGCTAATTCAGTATTTTTTTAATCCTCAGGACTGAGTGCATGATTACAGGTGTTCAACTTTTAAGTGCTTCATTGAATGAAGGGTTAAGCTTACTAATGAGTTTCTCTGTAGTACTTATCACACTAATATCAGGATCCCACAGAAGTTTTAATGAGCTTATCTTTACAAGGCACTTGTGAGGTGATTATCTCCTCTTTGCAGCTGGTGAGCCAATGCCCAAAAAAGCATTAACTCATTGCAGACACCCACCCTGAGATGGACAGGGTTTGAATTTTCAAAGTACTTGGCATTTTTCAGCACTGTCTTTGCTCAATCACACTTCCCAGTGACCTTGCGTATAGCTGAAAGCAATCAACATTTCTCTACTTGGACCCTGGAAGATAAAGAGCATATTTATGCAACCTAATTTTAGCATCTGTGGAAACAGCATTAGGAGCAGGGTCTGCCTGTCTTTCCCAGACAGGCAGCATGGAGAAAGACTGTATCCCCATTAGCTTGTACAATGGTGTAGTAGGAGCAATTAATGGGCCAGGGTGAACTGAAGAAGCAGGTGAAGGGGCAGGTTTTTTAGTCACCTTCCTTCAGAGGAGCCCTCTGCTGCTCCCCTGGGCTGTGCCTGCTGTGGGTGCAGAGTACCAGGAGCTCTCCTGGAGCACTGCTTGCCATTTAGTGTCATCCCAAGCAGCTTTGGTTCTGGTGTCCTAAAGAGTGGTAGGGGGGGGTGACAGGAAGATTTGCTTCAGAAGTACTTGCCTGAGCCAAAATGTAACACTAACATAAGCCACCATTGATATCTCCAGGTGCAATACAGACCAATCTGAATTTATCTCTTGAGAGAAGACCTCTTCTTCTCCCTGGAGAGCAGCTGTCTTGAGTGAGCATCCTGGTTAAGTGATCTAATTAGGTTAGCTGAAGACAGTTCTTCCCTTCCTCCTCAGAGTCCAATGGGCAAATTTTGCATGCAGTAACTCTTCCAGTAGGTTTAACCACAAAAGGCAGTCTAAAAATGGCCAAACACCTGATAAATGTGGCATGAAAGGCTTTGGAAAATACTATCTTATTCCCTGCAAGCCTTTGACCGCTGCTCCTGATGAGAAGGGTAGACACTCATCCAGCAAATGTTGTGCTTGCTCCTGTATCTCACATATGCTGTAGCTGTAGTGACTGGTTACTAAGGAGCCAGGAGCGGAAAAAATGCTTGCCTACCCCATACATCACACAGAAATCAGAAGGAAGAGTCAGTCTTCCAGAACAGCAACCAGCTTAATTGGGAGAACACATCTTCTGCTTGCAAGACTAAACTTTTCATTAAATCATCTGCAGCAGATGAGTCTTCTTCACTCTACAATCCTGGTTCCTCCAAAGGACACAACCCAAGCTGGTTATCCCAGAGGGAAGGGTGTTGTGCTACTCAGAGCTGCTAATGAAATAACATCTCCTAGTACATCCAAAGTGGAGGATGCACTACAATAGTCTGATTGTGGGTCTGAAGTTGCTTGTCTTTACAACTTCATTGTGTTCCTCCAGTCTTCCTCCAGCAAGTGGTGAGACACATGTAAGAAGGTAAGGACTGGCCACCATCAAATAAAAGTTTGACCTAACTTATCGTGGCAGTGACCAATGGAGAGAATACTTAAGAAAGAGTAAAAGAAAAGTATGTTGACACTACTCTTTTATTCTAAGCTGCTGACAATATCTCCCTAATCCACAAGGCAGCTGGCTATTCTCATTTCTACTTAATAATCATAGAACGATTTCCCTTGGATTAATTTGCTGAACTATTTTTTGGACTCACATGAACCATAGCATCTGCAAATTTGCATTGGAAAACAGTTGTGCAGTTTGATTAGGTGTTGTGTGAAGAACTCCTTCCTTTTGCTTGCTTTGAACTCACTTACTGCCAGTTTCATTTGAAGTCCCTAGCTCCTGTGCTGGTGGAGACTGTGTTTTCTCTGTCCCTATTCATGTTCTCCAATATATCTATGACTTTACAACTGTCTGTCATAATGTCCTAGACGTCACAGCTTAGGGAAGCAGTTTTTTTACTAATCAAACCATCCTTCTCATATCCTTTCTAGTTCTATTACATTCTTTTGGGAGAGGTAGGAACAAGATTATATACAGTAAACAAGAAACAGCAATGGTTTTATACAGTGGTGCAAACACATTTTGTGTTTTGTTCTCTGGTCCTTTCCTCTTTCCCTAGAATCATTTCTAATAGTCTGTTTGCTATCTGGCTCTTATTGAGCACTGAGGTGATGTTTGTATAGAACTATCATAGCTCCACAATCCCTTTCCTGAATGGTAACTCAATCAGCAATGCTAAATATATCTATAAAACTAGGATATTATCCCCTGCTCCCCACCCATATTACTTTTCGTTTATCTGCTATGCATTTAGTCCTCCCACAGTGCCATGCAGTTATTTATCACTGTAAGCACCTTCCACAACTCTGCACTGCATTGTCTTTGACTTTCCTGACCCATTAAGCACTTGCATTTCCAGATAGTTTGTGGACATGCTGAACAACAGAGGTCCAACACTGCTACCTACGACTCTAAGGAGAAGACAGACTGTAACGTTTTGCTTTTCATTTTCTGCCTTCAAACCAGTTCTCTATCCTCAGGAGAATTTTTCCATCACCCTATAGCAACTTAGTGCTTCATCGCTTAGTGCCTTTGGTGAGGGATCTTGTTGAGCGTCTTCTGAAAATTCTAACAGACCATCTTCAGTGTCTCCTTTTTCCTTCTGTTTCCTGGGTACTTCATGAGCTTTCTAATAGATTTCTGAGGCGTGACTTCTCTTCACAAAGGCTGCGTGATTCTTATTGCATAGTTTTCATTCATGCACAACATTATTCTCTTTTAGTACACAGTCCCTCAGTGTGCTTTTCTTCACTCTAAATCTGTATAATAATAAAGATCTATTTAACGATTGCTAAGCCCTGAAAAGAATGTGCCCATTGTGACAACAGGCCTTTTTCTCTCCTGTCTTTCTGTGGGTTATATTTCTCTTGATTTTTGCACCCCGAATTTCTACATTTACTTATACTTCTTCATGCTGCCTTGCCAATGCCACCAGCATCCTCAAGTGCTAGTAAGAAGTTCAGCAGCTGTTCCAATAGCTGCAAATAAAGACCTGCTTCAGCCTCAGCCTGAAATACATGAAATACAGGTAGGGCCAAGCTGTTGCTTGACTGGTCTTTCACAATGGCTCCAAAGGCACATCTCTGGCTCAAAGGTGACCATCTTACTCAGATTTTGGTTCCAGCTCTCAAATACCAGTGACCCTTCTGAGCAATCTGAGTTTTCGGCAATGGAACAAGACATTTTTACCACACCTCAGAAACAGTAGATTCAATTGTATTTTTAAACAAGTCCTTAAACAGACAAACAGAGGCAAACACTCAACAGTAAAACTTTTCAGCCTTGAGATTATCCATGTCACGAACTAAAAATGAGCTTTTAAAATGAAAGGGCAGGTCTTCTGAAATCTCACCAGCCTTTAACATGATCTAGGTCCCTCTGCAGTGAACATGACAATAGGTGGCAAAGAGATACATAGGGCAGTTTGAGAACTTAGGAACTCAGCGTGCTGGCTATACCCACATGGATTTGAGCAGAGGAGCTTCGTATAAGCAATTAGAAATTATCTATTTCACTATTCCATGAAGGATGTAATGTAAATTTTTGCTAGAAATGAGGTAAGACAGAGTGACCACAGGGAAACAGCATTTTTGTTCCATACCAAACAAGATATCATCTGACTTCTAGGCATTCAACACTGTGGAATGTTTTTGCCTTGAGAAGAAAGTTAATTATGTCCATAGCAGTGTTAGGTCCCATACTAGGCTGCACATCTCCACTTCAGGTCACTGATTCTTTTGCTCTCAGGGTGAAAAAAGGCTTCTTGAGATGATATTTGTCAGACCAGAGGAGAAGGTGGACTTTAACCACCAGGTTTCAAGGCAGGAATTAATTTTAGATCATTCTAGCCTAGAGTATCCCAAGAGCAAATTGTTTGTCATGGAAAGGTGAGGAGGAGGAAGACTAAGAGAAAAGAAGTGATTCTGATACAGCAGTGAGCCAGGGAATAGTTATATTCCATTGCTGGAGGTGCCAGAGGACCACTGTCAGTTCTCATAACTATTTAGACCAAATTTTACTTACTGTCAATGAGAAAACATACGACAAGTATCGAAGGGGCACTTTCTCAGATTTGCCTGGCTAACAGCGGGATGAGAAGAATAAACAGGGGAAGGATCCTTTTCCCTCCCAGCAGCTGTTGCGAGAACCAGTGGCTGCATGAAGGGTGCTTTTGTGTCATAGAACACTTGCTACAGAGGCCCAGAAATAGCCATGGCATTGTGCCACTGGGCGTTTGCCATGACGTTACATCAATAAGTAGTCCGGTTGACAGGTGCCAATACGTACTGTGGCGGTAGAATGTCACACCAACGCAGCATGATGTCTACGTGAGCTGCCATTGTCTTGTGGCTCTGTGTCTACCTCCTCTGATGATGTGGAGCTTGTATAGCCTTTCAAGATTAATTGCACTGTATGGAAATCCGTACATGCTTACGGCCATGCACATAGCTGCCTGCCTGAGATTTAACTTGAAATAGAAGTTCAGATCATCATAAAATCAAATTATCTTAAAGAGACAGAAAGAGAGGGTCATTAGTAGAGGAACAGGGCTAGGAATATTGGGGATTATCAGCAAAACAGTCATCCATTTGGGAAAAAGGCCTTGCTTTCCCTCCAATGGACATAATGGTGCATGGAGCATTTCACAGGCTTGCTGTTTTGTTTCAGAAGTGTTGTCACCAAAAATATCCAGGTCTATGAATGTTTAAATGAAAAATGGCAGGAAATATTTCTTAAAATAACCATTAGACTCAAGGACAAAGATCTGGACCCAGAGGCATAGAGCCAAGAACAAAGTCTCTTTAAATAGATGTTAAAGAGGGAAGGGTTCATTTACGAGAGGACATAGTGCCCTACAGAAGGAATTCTTGGCACATCTCTCGCCATCCTCAGGCAAACATGGAAACATTTTGAGGTAGTAGCCTTTGATGTCAGGAGGAAAAAGGAAACAACTTCCATATAGCCACAAACCCTGAAAGCATGCAGGACCTACAAACGGAAAGTGGTACCGTACCCTTTTCATTGAATGGTGTGTGCCAAGCAAGAAGGTAGTTGTCTGGTTTTAATTCCCTGCAGCCTTCGATGGTAGCAGGGTCTGGCCGCCTCCCAGAGAGCTTGTCGATAGCGTCCACATAGCGTTTTACCAGCTCCCGGTACAGGTCTTCCAAACACCAGTAGTCTGCTCGGAAGAGGGAAGAGAAGGTTGTAGTATGAAGGCAGAAAAGCGAGAGAGGACTGGAAAGCAGCAAACAAACTCACTATGCATTTAAGAAATGTTCCTATTTTCACTTCCAATACACTGAGTCATGTTTCTGCTGCCACTGTCAATATGTTTTTATGTTCTGTCAGAATGGACTGGAGGGATAACAGTGTCATCTTTCTGTTCTTGTATTTTCCTGCTTTCCTTTCCAATTTTAATTCCTGTAATCAGAAAGATGAAGGCATTCTGTTCATCACCAGTGGCTGCTCAGGGGTTTTATTTAGGCTTCATGGTGTGAAGCATTTACAGAGGTGTCTAATAGTAAGTGCATTGTCACTGTGGGGACTGGATGTAGACCTGAAGCAGGCTGTGCCTGGCTCAGTCTGTGCCTTTGCCATCCCTTGCAGATGTGAACCCAATTTAAACATGAAAGTCTGTTTTATTTAAATCACCACTGAATCATTAAAATGACATATGCATGATTAAATCATAGAATCATAGAACAACCAGGTTGGAAGGGACCCACCAGATCATCGAGTCCAACCATGATGCAAAAGCAAATAAACGACCTTGTAATTCAATCTGTATTTTATATTTATTTTGTCTAAATTTTGTAGGTCTTTCATGCAGGAGTTCCGATATCCTATGTCAGTACAGCAACCAAAACAATGAGATTTTATAAAAGTGATTATAAAGGTAATACAGAATAGTAAATCCTCACAGTCTGTAGTGTTTCCAGCAGATGAGGGGTAACAGTTTTAAGCTGAAAGAATAGGGATTTAGATTGGATAGTTGGAAGAAAGTTTTTCCTGTGAGGGTGGTGAGGCACCGGAACAGGTTGTCTAGAGAAGTCATGGAAGCCCCATCCCTGGAGGTGTTCAAGGCCAGCTTGAATGGGGCTTTGAACAATCTGAACCAGGAAGGTGTCCCTGCCAATGGCAAAGGGTGTAGAACTGTTGATCCTTAGGGTCTTTTCCAGCCCATACTATCCTATAATTCTGGAATAACTTCATTAGCAATATCTGTTTATTGATTATTTTTACTGAGACCTACAGTCTTTTCTAAGGAGGAACCTCTCCCCCGTTAAGCACACACTGTTTCCTCAGTATAGCTGCTTCTTTTGGCTGGTGTTGGACTTGAAGAGCCCTGCCTTTCACCCTTCTGCGAAAAATCTTCCACTGGCGTCCATTACAGTTGTGTAATCAGCAAGAACTGAGGAGGCCATTGAGATTTGTCCATTTATATGTTTTCCATGTACTTAAAGAAACCCCACTTAAAATTTGGTTTGACACACAGACCAAATGACAGCAACTGAAAAAAGATTGATGATTTCTTGAAATCCACAGGAAAATTTTAATTTAAAAGAAAGGCTGGAGCTCTGTAAGCCAGAGCCCATCAAAACTACCAGTTCTGCAGACAGGCAAATAAAGACAATGCAAGGTAAAACCAAAATTCTCCTCCTTTCACACAAAAAATATCCCATCCATTAAGCTGGCCATCCCACATATGATTATAAAGGAATGAGATGCTTCCAAGTTGCTGACTCTTTCCAAATTTAGGAGTAAGGTGTCAATGCATCCAGATGGGAATCAGGAGCCTGATTTACAACCCTGTGGCTTCTGCAGAAGCCTTGTCCCCTGCAGCCAGAGTCCCTGTGGTCCAGCAGCTCTGGGCTGCCTAAGCCACTATGGTTCCTGCCCCTGGAGCCAGGTAACTGTCTCGGTCATTAAGTCTATAGGACAGGTTCCTTCTTTAAAAATTATCCCTTATGTTTTTTTAAACCCGTGTTTAAGTCAGAGAGGGAAAGGTTTTCCCACATGCTGGTGTAGTTCTCCTGGTTTTGGCCATGCTGTTTCTGTTCCTGTCTTATGGAACAGATTCCTGCTGGAAGCAGATGTTTCATTTATCCTTCTTTGTGGGGTCAGTCTGTGCACATAGTGGATTTGGGGAGTGCCTGTAGCCACCGCTGCTTCTGACTTTGGCTTTTCTGGGATGTCCTCACACAGCTCACAAAGTACTGGCCAAAATCTTATCCCTGGGTGAGAAGTTCCTCCATCCTCAGACCAAAGCTTCACCTTGCACTTGGCAACTGCTAGGAGCTAGGAGCAACCTTGAGGGCAGTTTCCTAGAGATGAGACTTCACGGTGAGCCTGTGTCCTGGGCACGACCATCCAAGCCTGCAAGCATCCTACATGTACCTGGATGTATGCACAGGGGATGCTGCCTGTGGCCAGACAGGTGAACAAGACATGCCAGGAGTGGGGCAGTGAGGGACAGGAATATTTTTATTGCTTATTCCCTCTTTTTTTTTTTTTTTTGGCTGGTACTGTTCCAGATACCCAGTATATTTTTTTTTTTTAAATCTTAGCCTCATGGCTGCAACAGCTCCCTGCCACACTAGAAAGGCAACCAGAGAGCCAGTGGCAGCTACCTTCAGCCTCACAGACTCACATTCCCCTCCTCTAGCTTGATTCTGTTGACTGGAGTGATTTTGCTTGTGGGCTGTGCCATAAGCAAGCCCAGTGACTATTTTGGCATTCCCCTTGCCAGCAGCAGACACTGCTGTGGGCAGGAGCAGTTCTGTTTCCCTCATAGGAAGCAGAAAGTTGGATTTGCTTTCCCCCATTTGTCAACATTACAATGAAATGAAGATTTCTTACTAAAATTCCCCACTCCAGATTGCTGCTTTCTCATCAGCCTATCAAAGCACCTTTTTAAAAAGCTTATCTGATAAAGCTAAATAAGTGAGAGTGCAGGATAAACACAGCTAATGGGAATTATAGCTGAGAGGTTTTTTCTTTAGAGCCACAGTGCTCCCGCTATATTTAAGAAATAAGATTTATTGTTTTACTCTTAGTCTAACTGGCTTGATTAACCAGAAGTTATAGTTTTAGAGAGCTCAATAAGCAACAAACATATGACATGTATTTAATCATAGCCTATATTCAGAAATATGTTAGTCATCTTTTTTCTTGATAGGCTGACATCTTGCCCTTATCTTTAGGGTATTAGCTACCCCTTAAACCATTGGTTAGCTAATAGCCAAGTATGAAGCATCCAACACACTCTTCAACTGATCTCTATGTGCTAAATTTAGAGCACATTGGAAGCAAGCAGATAAAGTGGTGAAACAGAAGCACAAAGGAAATTTCATTGACGTGAAGGATACTCGGCTACGTTGTGAGCTTCTGCTGCTGTTAGTTATCCAGTGTTAATGTGTTTAGAGAAAAGTCAGGAATATTTTTATAGAGTAAAAAAAATAAATTCGTTCTGAAGAGGCAAAATGTTGCTGAATGATCACTGTCTTCTGTTGTGCTTTCGATGATGATCTTCAGCCTAAAGAAGAGAAGGCTCCAGCGAAATGTTATAGCAGCCTTCCAGTACTTAAAGGGAAACTACAGGAAAGCCATGGAGGGACTCTTTATCAGGGGGTGCAGGGATAGGATGAGGGGGAATGGTTTTAGGCTGAAAGAGGGGAGATTTAGACTAGATATTAGGGAGACATTTTTTGCTGTGACGGTAGTGAGGCACTGGCACAGGTTGCCCAGAGAAGTCGTGGATGCGCCATCCCTGGAAGTGCTAAAGGCCAGGTTGGATGGGGCTTCAAGCAATATGACCCAGTGGGAGGTGTCCCTGCCCATGGCAGAGGAGTTGGAACCGGATGATCTTTAAGGTTCCTTCCAACCCAAACCATGCTATGAATCTATGATCTTCACAGTCTCAAGAGCTCTAGTTCAGTGAGTATGGTCTCAATATAAACATCGTCGTATCTTAAAAGAGACTGTTCCTACCTCAAGAAGAAAGCAAAGGTTCTCTCTCAAACTATTGTGATTTTAGAAGACTTATATTAGTAATTTCCACTATTCTGATAGACTTTATTGTAAACATAGTATGTTAGAAAATTATTTGAGCTGAAGACAGAGTTCTCCTAGTAGAGCAAATTGTTCCATTTCTGGCCTTGTAGGTGCAACATTTCGCCCAAGGGGCAGTAAAGAGGAGTGATTTTAGCCTGAAAGAGATAATAAGTTGATTCTGCTCCAGCCTGGTGTTCTGGACACAAGTCTGTTAACAGTGCACTTAGAAGAACTTTTATCTTTTACAGGAGAATTTCTAGTGGCTATGTTATTCCCTGATGTATTACAGCATACAGATTATCAACTTAGCAATTATTTTTATTGCTCTGGAAATGGTATTTTAGTCTTTAAGCTTTAACCAACTGAATAAACCTAGGGAAAATATAGGGAGAGCCCCTGCACACTCAAGAAATCAAAACTCTCCAGTCTGTGTGATGGTTGCAAAATTATGCTCACAGAGGAGAAAAGCTAATGCACATTACCATTTGCCGAAGGAGCATTCCTGACACGCTTTCTTATGAATTCCCCAGCATTCAGGCTTATTCTAAGAAATGCAGCAGCTTGACAGTTTTGTTCCTGTCTAGACTGCATTTTCTAGTCCTGTTGTACCTACCTGTGATGACAGCCTCTGCTGTAGCCATGTGCATGAGCGTGTTGTCACTTACTGGCCACTTGTCGGGGGAGAGCACCAGGTTCTCAAGCCCTCCAATTTCCTTCAGCTCCTGCTGGATTTTTGCACCTAAGGCATTGTTTTCTCGGGAGAAATTACGATAACCGAGAGCATCCCCTACTGCAGCCAGCACAAGCGCAGCCTTAAATTTATCCATCCCTCAGACGCTTTCCGCTTCCCTTTTGTCCAAGACAGCCACCGAATCTTGATCTTCCTTTGTTCCTTTGCCTTCAACTCAGCTTCCCCGACACTTTATATCAGCCATTGTGTCACACTGAGAGCATTCTCTATAAGGTAAGGACTTCCTTTTCTGGCTCTGCAGATGCCATCTCTTGTCCAGGATCTGACGGAGAGGAAATATTTCATAACCCAGGGATTTTGCAGGGGCTTTGTTCAATGAAACCGCAAGAGCTGATCCACAAGGCGAAGTGCAAAAGAGTTGTTTCTGCAACCCAGTGTAAAGCAAGCCAGGAAATCCTTCACCCTACCCAGCACAAGTAACTCTACACCCAGAAAAACAGATGCCTCCACAGGGGTGTTTATTTATTTAATAACTTGTAAATTAATACATTTTCCTGCCCTTTTCTGCTGTGCTGGGGTCACCCTCCCTTTCAGGGACCAGTCAGAAGTAAAGCCTGTGATAAAAGGAGTTTCCAAACTCTGTAAATACTAGAAGGAGGTTAGGCAGTATGAAATCTAGTGAAATGCAAACGGTCTCTCCCATTTCTAACTATGCCCTATGGCGATATTTTGTCAACAGTTTTATTATTCTGTTCCATCTATTAGAATAATGCTTTGCTAATTCACTGCACCCCTGGATAAACACTAAACAAAATACCAACTTCAATCCCATGCCTTTTACCCCCTGGCAAAGACTGACTTTTTCCTAAGGTTGAGCTCAGGTGCAGCCCAGATTTGGACTTCGGGAAGAAACTATTTTGAAAGATGCCTATGAGTCTAAGAAAGCTCACGTACAAAGAAATCTCATGTAATGAGACCCAAGCTTTATTAATATCATCCATTTAAACTTGATACTTGTCCAATTATACACTCCATTCTGCTACTGCTCTTTTTTTCTGTTCTTCTGCCATCCAGAGCAAGAAGGGCTTCAGCAGTCTTGCAGCTTTTAAAATGTATTTTGCCCATAAACACATCTCTCTCTGTAGGCTCAGCATCTTCCTTCAAGGCATCTGCTGACACTGACTGAGATTGTGGTTCCAAGTCACCATCCACGCTGTCTTAAAATCTCACAAATTACTACTACTTTACAGACAGAAATACAAATGTAAGAATAAACTTAGACAGATAAACAGAAAGTTTTGATTGGCTTGACTGCAATTTTGATAAAGGATACTTGGGGAAATATTTGTGTTTTCATTTGATCTTTTCCAGAAAGCAATACTGATGACTATTCGGATGGAAAACGCCAGTAGTGTAAAGGATACATTCTCCTATCACCCAGAGCAATAAGTAGTTAATGACAGATAGAATTATTGACGTGTAGAAATATCACTGTACTTCACAAGAAACCTGAATGCATTTTCACAACACAGATGAGCATTGCCATCCTTATTCTACATTATAAAAAAAATCATAGAATCATAGAATAGTTTGGGTTGGAACGGACCTTAAAGATCATCCAGTTCCAATCCTCCTGCCATGGGTAGGCACACCTCCCACTAGATGAGGCTACCCAAGGCCCCATCCAACCTGGTCTTGAACACCTCCAGGGATGGGGCATCCACGGCTTCCCTTGGCAACCAGTTTCAGCGTCTCACCACTCTCATGGTGAAGAAATTCCTCCTTCTGTCTAGTCAAAATCTGCCCCTCTCCAGTTTATATGTGTTCCCCCTTGTCCTATCACCATAAGCCTTTATGAATAGTCCCTCTCCAGCTTTCTTGTAGGCCCCTTTCAGGTACTGGAAGGTCACTATAAGATGCCCTCTGAGCCTATTATCTTCACCAGGTTGAACAAGCCCAACTCTCTCAGCCTGTCCTTGTATGGAAGGTGCTCCAGCCCTCTGATCATCTTTGTAGACTCCTCTAGAGTCACGCCCTGCACTGTCAGAGTTACCTCAGGTTCTGCATGTCTGAAAGTGACAATGGAAAAAAAAGGCAAACACAGCTTACAAAAAATACACCAGGCAGAAGGATTGATGTTGATGGATCCGGTACAGGTCCATACACTTTTCTGTGGCACCCACACATTGTCTGTTCCCACAAAGCATTACAATTGGGAAGCATGGAGGAATTTGAACTTGCAAAGCAAGGACAGAAGGAGTCACCTGCTGAGGCATGGTGGAGAGCTAGTAAGGGCTTCATCAGATGGAAGGTTCCTTCCTGAAAATGGGAAAAGCTATTCTTAGTTTTCCATTTATCTTTTCCTTCTGAACGTGGCTGGCAGTTGCACTGCCCTTTTACCTCCTGAAGTCTTTACCCTGTTGTGTACACTCTTGGCTGCTCATGAGAAGCCCAAATTAGGAATAAAAACTTTGGCTTCAGAAATAAGGCTGTAAGGAAAACTCAAGAGAAAATTTCAGAGAAGTTCTATCTCTCAAGTTACAAAACAGACCTTGCAACAAAGAGTTTAGCTTTTATTTATTTTTTTAATTTCACATCATCGCCTTTTCATGTGGTACTTTGAGACACTATGAGCTTTCTGGGCAGAGGTAGGTCAAGCGCAATGATATCTACCTCTACTCCCCCCAAAAGAGAGAATTATTTGTAAAATATCATACTTGCTTATCTTAAACTATAACAAAATACAATAACTCCGTTAAGATGGATAAGCATTCACTTACCATGCCTACTCAGGAAAGAAAACAAGTAGAGCTGGCAAAAAATGTTTGGTAAATGTTAACACATATAAAAATGGAGCTTTGGTGTATGTGTCCTCCCATCAGTGTACTTATGACTGCTTTCATATTGGGAGAAACCATTAAAAAAGGTAATGGAAAGGTGGGACAGAGAAAAGACTTCTTCATGTTTGTGGCAACATGCTGCTACAGATGAACTGCATTTAAAACCCAACATGAGAACATGAGAGCACACCTTCAGCAGGCTTACAGAAGCTCCGCCTGCTTCCTCCACCCGAGGGGATTTGAATCACTGATCTTCACCACCCAGGAGAGGACTCTTGGCTCTTGGGCTATACAGGCACTATTGTCTTTTATGAATAAAAGAACCCCCAAATGATTCCAAGTTCACCCATCCAAAGGAAGCAGAGACATGTCCTAGAAAAGTAGGGTTGATGTTACACGGGCATTAGACTCCAGAGCTCCATCTTTACAAATACTGAAGTGAAGGGTTTCACTTTGGCAACAGGGTCATTCCTGTAGGAACAATACTAATTACAGAACATATTCATTGAGGTCCAGGAGAAAACCAGACTGGGTTTACTCAATTCTTTAATAGTGGGAATGAATGATTTTCGTACTGCTTTACACCACAGCCTTAAAGGAGAAACATCTCTGTAACACAATAGCATGGACTTCTTTTTTATCCTCTTGATAGAAAGTCTTTTTCATGACATGAAGTCTAACATTTGCTTAACAACAAATAGAGTATGTCACTGTGTGTGAAAGAGGCATGGGAAAGACATTGGAATTTGTCAAGTGTATGCACCAACAAGAGGAAGTATCCCGGTAATTATACCCAATCAAAATCTGAATCTCCTTAAGCTTCCCAAGGCCTTTCTCATTAAGAGGTGAACGTTGTACCCACTTGTCTGAAATACAGAATTGTCTGCATGTGGTTGTAGAGGTAGGTGCAGTCGCTGATCCCTCTTGTCAACAGTTTATAACTCTCGGTTTATAATCAAAACTACCTATCTTAGAGGTGGGCCATCCTTATCTCGTTCTCCCCAGTACACTGTGTATAATGCAAAGGTCAGAAGATATGTCTTGTTGAATATTTTTCTAAAATTTCACATGGTTGTAAATTATTACCCTTTTTCCTTTTCAGAAGACCTGTGCCTTTCGGTGTGCCAGGAAAAAAAAAAAAAAAAAAAAATCTGAGGAAAGGCGCTGGTGCTGACACTTGAAAGGTAAAGAGCTTGCCATGGTTCAAGTGTCAGCACGAGCAGTTCAGCCGTTGAGAAGGAGATGGAAGCAACTAGTGACTGGGTAATGATCTTCTTACAGGGACAGGGACAAACAGTTCCACAGCTGTGCCTTCTCACCCATTGGGGTACCCAGGTGCTCTTGAGTTTGCTGGGGATGGAAACCACTTCAACCACCAGTCTGGCTGAGGGCTGCCAGCTGGGTGAGAACAGAGCAGACCTATTTATTTTGGTTTAACCTTTCAGAAGAGAATTAAGGACAGTTGAATACATACTTGTAAAGGTCTTTGCTATGACTGCTGAGCATGCTGCGTCTCCTCCAGAGCTCAGAGCCTAGGACTGAGTCAGTCTCTCCCTGCAATTACACTTCTCGTTGCCAGTACAAACTAAGGACAGAAATTGCAGGGAGTTTGGCCACTAGCAGGTATATGCAGTGGATGCAGCACTGCAACTAAATACAATGAGCTTCATAAAAACCTAAAAGTGGCACAGATGACCAAAATAAGTGTTTATTATAACTGCTAAAAATTCGTGAGTTACAACCTCATTCTCTTCTTACTGATGGAATAATACTGCAAGAATCTAATAAAGTATCCAGAAAACAAAAAAAACCACCAGATTTTGCAAGACTTCCAAAGCAGAGAGCTGATGAAAACCATACAGACACCTCACATGACCAACTTCAATCCTTTATGTTGACAGCCCATTTATTCCTTTTTCCATTGCCACAAAACTTACACTCGTACAGCTTACTCAGCAGCAAATCTCTCAGGTGCATCGAGTGAGCAGGTGCCTGCAGGTTTGCTCTCCTTGGCATGACATACATAATAAATTACATTTAAATTTAGAACTGGCAAGTACAAATCCTATGGCTCAGTTTCAAATACTCTAGGATGTAAAACCAAACAACTTGGCACCAAGTTTAAAAATACATACAGCATATCTAGGAACTGATACTGTATGCACTGAATAACTTGAAGACATCTCTACCATTTATGATTATAAATTGATCTGCCTCAGTGTTACCACTGTGCCAGCTTACCTAAAAAAGTCAGTGTGTCCTGTAAAGTGCAACAGTGGACAAGCAGAAGATTATTAAAATACATAAGGAAGCCATCATTTTAAAGCAGTTTATTTGCATTTACCTTTATGATCATTCATGTGTGAAGGTGCTACTCTGTGCTATTGCTTATGGGAATTTAAAATGTGTAAGTGGCTTCAAATGTGTAGAAGACTAGGAAGGACAAAAGAAAAAGCAACCTACCCCTAGGAAGCTGGCTGATAAGGAGCAACAGCTATCTTGAGAGTGTTTTGCCCCATCTTCCTCTGTTGGAAGGTTTCTTCCATGAAGGGTCCTCACAAGAATGTCTTAAGAGTAAGTGTGTATCTCTCTCTCTCTCTCTATATATATATATATAAATTGCATGCTGTGCTAAGCACCTTCCTTCTTCCTCAAATCAAGAGGCAAAAAACCTCAACCAACATGCATTTGTTATGCCCTGTTTATTTTAAAGGGTAATAGGTTCACCAGGTTGATTTGAGGGAATTCTCCGCAAGTACAAGTGTTTCAAAAGCTCTGGCACTCTGAAACTATTCTGTTACACCACACACCAATAGATGAAACCATTTCTGGTCAGTAATATTATAGCAATGTACTTTAAGTGGCAATTGTGTGAATAACAAACATTACGCTACTTTTAGCTTAACAAACTTATAAGATGTTACACGTTCTGCAAATGTATTGGATAGATACAGAAATGGCTTGTTTCAGGGAGGAAGAGTAAGTAAATCAAATACATTAAAAAAAGCATACTACTATTTTAAATCTCTGCTGACTTATGTAGAATACCTGGACTTATGTACACAAATGCCCTTCTAAAAAGATATAGTCAGAAAGTAATAATTTGGCTTAAAATTACTCCCTAACACTACCCAGCAGAGGCAACTGCAGACGGAGACACTGACCTCTACTGGCTGCCATGCAAGAGCTAACATATACAAACCTTGATTGTGGGATAAAAGACTACTTATTTATTACAAATCTCTTGTGGGGCATTTGTAACTTGCCTGCTATGTTCTCATTAATAGAAAAATTGCTGTCTTTTTCAAATTTGTCCTAACCCTGCTTTTCAAACATCATGCACAACGGAAATTCTCTCAAGCAGAAGAATGAAGGTAATCTTTCTATACACAGCTCGTACATTTGTTCTTGTAGGCTGCACTGACATAAATGAAAGCTGACTGCTTATATGAAACTCTAAATATTAGAGTTTAAGAGAATATTCTAATATTCTACCCTCACAACTACAAAATAAAGTTGTATGCTGTCGTGCAATACTTACACGATTTGTTGTGATCCAGATATAAACTAGGTAACTTAACGCACTCTTTTCTCCAAAACTGTAGCATCTATTCAGCTCTGATTACAGAAAATATATTAATATATTAATCATAGCTGTACATACTCTTTAGTAACTCTTTGTTTTAACAAACTTTTACAGTGGCTATGACAAACTCATTTTGATGAGGTAGCATTTAAAAGAGCCCTACGTGAAGATGCGTTGAATAGTTTCTAGTAAAACTTCTTTGTGCTTAGGCACTGGAAGACACAGTTGAGAAAAAGGAGACTAACCTCTGTATACTTTATAACTGATAGCTGGTGAAAGGAGAGAACAAAATGACTACACAAATTCCGATTGAGTGAAAACTGGTTCAATTCCACTAGCCTTGAGATCAATTACACCGCACTAATTCACACTTTTTTTTCCTCCTTAAATGAATGTTACTGAATGCACAATACATCCACAGGCATGAATGCTTATCACCACTAATGGAAAGTCTCCTTACCTCTAACTATCTCTCCAAAATGGAAGCCAATTAGTTAAGTCTTTGGGCTTATTCACATTTATTTTCTGTGTCACAGGACAGGAATTGCTTTAATAACTATGTTGTATTTAGCTGGAATTTATGACATGTTTCAGGCTACAAATAAAATTAAAAGCTATATTCTACCAGTTCCTTATTTAAAGCAATGAAGACTAACTGAATTATTATAGTAAAACATGAACAACAAAAGCATCTTTGGTTGTTTGATGCGTACTTTAAAACGATTAATAGAAAAGCTAGTTGCAACACAGTGTAGGGCAGCAGCCCTTCCTCAGTAACGCTACTGCTACATATCCAAGAACCTCAAGAATAGAGCCACGAGGAAGTTAATGTTACTGGGAGAAAACAAAAGGCTGGATGGAACCAATCTATACATCTATGACTTAAAAATAGAAACTGAAAAATTTTGGCAACAAGTAAAAAAAAGCATGTTTTTTTGTTTCATTACAATTCTATATTAGCACAGATCCATGGAACTAACTCTTATAAAAATACAACATACTGCGTAAGTTTTATTTAGGGATTTAATTTATATATCACAAATATTGCTTTTAATATAAGTACAATATAATACAGTTTTATTTATGCAGCTGCTGGTGTTCACTCTGGGTCAGGAACTGAATGGCATGCTGTGCTGTCAAAATTTTAATAAAATGGCCTCTATAGTTAAACTTCTCTGAAGTATAAAATCATGCAAAAATCTACAACCTATATGATACAACCAGTACAATAATTGAAGCCAACAGCCTACAAACAGCCTGGACTATCTTCCGAGTTTGTTCTTAAAGTGTCCATAAGCAACCAATCATTTTCTTCAGCCAGAAAGGAAAAATTTCAGTTTTGTCTGCAGCATCTCATCATGACCACTGAATGCATGTATGTGCACAGTTATCAGTCAACACATCTTCCTTGGCTAACGCAGTTCAGAGCGCGTGTTTAGTCCACATTGACAAGTCTGGGGTTAGGAAGTTTTACGCTTTCCTCCTGTGACTACTGGTCGTGCATATTCCACAAAATCATCTATAAGAACAGGCCACGCTCCTAAAGAGAAGTCAAGCAATTAATAAATTAATGTGTCCTTATCAGCAATAAATCACGGTGGTCTCCAAATATAGAAGCTTATTTTGATATTTCTGGCCTAGCCTAGCTTTAACATGCATGACATGTTAAACACTTGAAAAGAAGCACCTAATTAATAAATTTGAATATCTTCTTGCAGCAATAGCTTTTAGCACTAATAAAATGTATTTAAAGCATAATCCACACTAGAAAGTTTCTGAATATGAACTGACAGCAGAACCATGGCATTCCTATTAAAGCCATTCATAGCTTAGGAAATATTTATATATATAGTCATTCGAAAAAAGGATTTGCAGGATTAGTAATATAAAAGGGTATAAGTTGCTTTTAGGCTAGTGAAAAAAAAAAAAAGGCAGCTCATGTAGCCATTCTTGCAAACAGAAAAATGAGGTATATCCTTGCAGTTAGCAGCACTTTTGTACAAGAACTACAGTGTCACCGGGATTCTTGTACCATAACAGGTTCAAATAGGATGGACTATAATATAGTGTGACACTATTTACATATCACAACAAAGTAATTAACCTTCTTATCATTACAGTCCTGGTAACAAATATGACACTACGTTTACAGCTAAAACTCTGAGGGTAAACAAATTAAGACAGAAGGTACCAGTATGTTCTGCTGTTAGTTTAGAGCAATATTTTTGAAGATACTCAAGTATTCCTTACCTTCTTCATCATAGTTGGACATATCATCTGCAATCATATTTCCAAAGTCTAACAAAAGATTCCAAGTATCTTTTGGAATTGATCTTTTATGATGTTCCTGTCAAGAAGGAAAAATAGTACTGTTCAACCCAAACTACTTACTAATTCCACAGTAGTATTTTATATTGACTTGTACATAAATATATGTTTTACAAGTATTCTCTCTTTTTTTCCTTAAATAAATCTCAGAGCTTTCAAACAAAGCTACAGAACAAATTGCAACTAGAGAAGGCAAAAAAAAAAGTGTAAGAAGTCTTTGACAGTTGTTTTATATCTTCCACTTTGCTTTTAAGATCTGCACTCCTAACTTCTTATGGAAAAGAACAAACAAAATGCACTTTATATTTCTATTTAAAGGCATCCAAACAGTGCAACCACACGTTAGTATTCTGCCACTTCAACTTGAGCCCTTTTTCCCTTATCCCCTTATATTTATGTTTACCCACTCTCATTTTCAACTTTTTGGTTACAGTTACACCTACACTCTTCTTACTGTGGCTGCTTTCTGGATCCACCATCTCAGCCTCTCTTCTGCTATTCTCTCCTTCACCACACTGGACTACCTGCATTTACCCCACTCCTGTCCAGTCTCCTTTTTCCCAGTCTGTCCTATTCTCCACTACTACCTCCTTTGATTTTGTGCTGTGGGGTGTTTTTTTGTTTGGTTGTATGGCGTTTTCTTAAGTCGTCATATTCTAAAGTATTGAGAAGAACAAACTGCATTTCAAAAATCTGGAACTTGATCAAGATTAGGGTGATGACCAACACAACAGCAATCAGGTCCTCTCACTCAAGCCAAATGTTTTATCTTGAGTCCAAAAAACACGTTAAGCAAAACATACCTTCTGGAAAAGTTGCTTTAAACTAAACAAAACACAAATAAAAAAGCCCTCTCGCGAAGCTGGTGAAAGGGCTGGAGAACAGGCCCTATGAGGAATGGCTGAGAGAGCTGGGGTTGTTTAGCCTGGAGAAGAGGAGGCTGAGAGGAGACTGCATTGCTCTCTACAAGTACCTGAAAGGAGGTTATAGAGAGGAGGGTGCAGGCCTCTTCTCCCAAGTGATAGGGTACAGGACAAGAGGGAATGGCCTCAAGCTCTGCCAGGGAAGGTTCAGGTTGGATATTAGGAAAAAAAATTTCTCAGAAAGGGTCATTGGGCACTGGAACAGGCTGCCAGGGAGGCAGTTGATTCACCTTCCCTGGAGGTGTTTAAGGGACGGGTGGACGAGGTGCTGAGGGGTATGGTTTAGTGTTTGATAGGAATGGTTGGACTTGATGATCTGATGGGTCTTTTCCAACCTGGTGATTCTATGATTCTAAGCAGCCCTAATTTGCTCCTTTCTTAGGTTGATTTTATTTTATCTAAACATTTCTTCTAAAGCAAACATTCAGGTTAATATTTGTAGCAGAGGAAGGACCTTCAGAACAGACCATCTAGAGTACTGCTCGAAGCAGTGATCTATACGACTGTCTATTGTAACAAAATCGATCACACAGCCAAATGGGAAAAAAGCATTAGGACTTCATTTCCAGCTACAGATCTGAATGGGGTGCGCTAAGTGTATTAAGGCAGTTAAAATGCGACATGTTTTCACATGGTACATCATTCAGAGAATAAAACAAATATACTGCTAAAAAAGTCCATAGAGTCCAACTCGATGATCCGATGGGTCTCTTCCAACCTGGTTGTTCTATGATTCTATGATTATAAGTCTCTCAGTTTAAGTCAGTTATAACAGAATTGGCATTTTAAAAAGACTAAGTTTATGCATTAATTCCCCAAAAGGAAGAACACGGTAACACGTATAGTTGACAACAATCATAGCTATCTTGAGAGCAAAGGCAACATAGGTTCAATCTACAATCATGGCTCCACTTCAGGCAGAAGCTTTCATAAGCAGGAGGATACTGGACTAACTAAGCAGAACGCTCCATTGCTTTGCCAGATCTTTTTGCATTCTTTTCAATTAGAAAATTATATATAGAAGATTTCAATTCAGTTGATTTAAGACAATTCTATACCGGTTTTCAAAAAGGAAAAAGTTCAAAGGAAGTACTCGGACATCCCTTCTTTTTCTTTATTGTAAGCACACAGCGTACACACCAGGCTACTGAGAACTCAGCTAGTCAGGAAGGAATGCAGCATGTACTTACCAATAAAAATTTATTCCAAAGATCTAGAAATTTAAATCTTCCTGACAAGACTAAATTCCAATATGCAATTGCCATTTCTAGATCTGCAAGAGAAAAAGCAACATATAAATATGGCATGTTACACACAATAAAACTCTCAGGATTAAACAATTAATGCTACGTCCAGTATATAATGATACAAATGCATAACATTCTTTTAAAATCACTGTAAAGATTATAAGAAACTGTTTTCTACTCTCACTGAATCCAAAAGGTGGAAGAAAACAGTAATGGTGTAAATTGCATATTGAACATCACTGTCATTAAGAGCATTTAGCAGTGCCACATTAAATTTACTTTCAATCTACAGAAACAGAACAAAATAGTCACAAATAACTCTGTCTCCAAATTACAGAATAAAAGATACATGCATAAACACAGCTAAGATTGACAGAAAACCAAACATTTATGTCTGCAGATGCCCATTCCTTTTAATTCATCACATTTTAATTTATCACTCTTGACTTCTGACTTTAAAGGGAATTTAAATAAAGAGACAAGGAGATTAAAAAAAAATAAAAAATTGCCTGAGCATGATGATGCTACAGCACCCCTTACAACAACAATTCTCATGATTCTCATCTTCTAGAATCATTTAGCAGACAAACACCTAATCCAAATACTGAATATGTAAGTCCCAGAAAGCAGCCCTTATTCTGCACCATGACCACTGATCTGAGAGGAGAGCTCAGCTCCTATGTGCCGACAAGAGGATGCAAGCCCTGCCACACATTCAAGTAGAAAAGTAAAAGCAATATTAGACACAATATGAGGGTAGAAAGGATGTTTTCTTGAAGGCCTGTTTTCACTCTTAGCAACTCACAATACCTAATGGCTAATGTGCTTGGCCCCACAGGTAACAGTACTAAGTGTATGCGTATTGCTGTGCGACCACAAAATAAAGGACAGCTTTTCTTAAATCATAGAAATATTTCAGTTTGTGCTTTTGGTGTAAAGTAAATAAAAATAAAATATGAAACTTAATGGAAAGTCTGAAGAATAGAAATAAATGATCATAGTAGATAAGATGGAAGCCTGGACAGTATTTGAAGTTGTACGCATCACCTTGTGAAGTAAATTACACTCTTGACACCTGAAATCAAGTTTCAAGTCTGAAATAGACGTTCCAGATTTTAACACAGCTAGTTCCCTAGAGTCTGTATCATAGAGGGTTATGGCCCCACAGTTAACATGCAGAGAAATGCAATATGCCTATAACTAGCTATACAGAGACAATGCTGCTAGCGCTTATTGTACTACGATCAGAGTGCTTTTCAGTACAGATCTTATTTCAGGCCCTAATAAATTTCCTTCAGTCCTTCCTGTCTTTGCCACCATGCTCTCTTTTCATAGAAAGTAAATAGAAGAGAGTAGGTGATAGTAATTAATACCATTTATTAGCTGTTTAGATATGCAGATTAATTTTTCATATCAGTCGCTCCAAATGACAAGGAAAAGAAACAGAAAAGGAGAAACTTGAATAACTTTAAGGGTTTCTAAACTTTGCTGTGAAGTGACTGGTTTTGATCCCATTCACTAAGGCTTCATTATGAAGACCCAACCTTTCCAAGCCAATCTTGCAAATCTATCACATGACAACATTAAGTAAAATGCACTTTGAAGAAAAAACACTTTAAAAGCAGAAGACTTTATGTACTTCTGATGAAATATTCCTTCGAAAAGGGAAGAAGGTACAGGTAAGGAAACAAAGACGGTTAAAGGTGCCTCTACATGTATGCTCAAACTGATACTCCTGCACAAAGATAAAGGAATTATTTGCTATTATGTACAACAAAAACATATCCTGCTGAGGATGCTGCTCTGTAGTGCTGCAACTGGTCCACACTGGAGGTGCACATCCCATTAGTCCAAAACTTGGTTAAAATTAGCTCAAAGGAAGAAAATAAAACAAGGTGAATCTTCCTTATCTGGTTCACTGCAATCAGACAAACTCATAAAGATAACTTACAAGAGATAGTTGAACAAAAGGACTAGATGGGACAATCACTTCTGGTGGTGGTGCCAGTTTACGCAATCTTAAACCACCTGAGAAAAGTAGGAGATCAGGTGTGCCACCTTCTCAGGGGATACAGCTACACTTTTGTTTAAAGACAATTCCCCACCTAGAAAGAGTAACTTAAGACTGGAGGACAGAAAGAGGATTTCTCTGCTTTAAAGGGAAGACTTAGTTACACAGAGTTCCAGTTTTACATTGGGATGCTGACAGTAGTAACAATAAACAATAATGCCAAGGAGTTTGTGCATCTGCTACGATTAGTACAACACTAAAATCTATCTATCTATCCATCTATCGATCCATCCATAAGTATATCTATATATCTATATATCTATATATCTATATCTGATTAAAGAAGCCTCATGCCATGGGAGTTCTACATCCCCACAGGAAAATGCTTATGCAACGCATGGATTTCTTAGGCAGTCTTTGAAATACCTATTTCAGTGTTGCATAGAAATGAAGACAACATCACAAATAAAATCAAACCAAACTACAGTTATAAAAATATGTTGGTTTTGTGCCAAAAATAAGGCTTTATACATTAAAGATTAATAAAGCAAGTTTTACAAATGGAAAAGACAGATGCATGAATCTATGGAAACAAACGCCTAAGCAAGGGCTAGTTTAGAGGAAATTTCATTGCAAACATCCACGTTCCTACCCAAATGTTGTGATTTGAGCTAAACTAGAGTCGGTTTTGTGACTAACTCAGTTGCTGTAAGTAACTTCATTTTTCTGAAAGCTAACTGCATGTTTTTGAGACAGTGTTCTTCTCTAAAAGTGATAACACAGGGCATTGGTATGCAAAAAGGTCAATGCTTATACTTAACCAAGGCCATCCTGAAGCTGTCAGAAAAGAGGATGCACCTGCAAGGAGGGACGAACAGGGCAGGTGACCCTAAAATGACCAACAGAGGATTCCATCCCATATATATCATACCCGGTATAAATCTGAGAGATCATGAGAGTGTCTTTGTCTTCTGTGATGGTTGCAATGCAGTGAGGACCTCACCTGTCTGGTTGTCCCTGATCCCAGATCCATGTGCTCCTGAACCCAGTTCCTGAGTCCAGCTGCCCCTTAGCTGGGGACCCTTTCACTTGTGTCTACATTGAGAGGTTGGGCCACAATCTCTTATATTTGTATATGCTTTATTACTTTCTATATGTTTATTATTGTTATTATTTCTTCATTAAAGCTGTAGTTTTAGTTTTCAACCAGCAAGCCTTTTCCCTCTCATTTCCTGTAAAACACCCCTTTCCCTGCGGGGTGGTGGTGGGATGGATTTTGGAAGCTTAGCTGCAGGGCTTCAGCTGCCAAAATTTAGCTGGGTGGAGCTAAACCATAACACCAAAACACAAAATTACCAAAGGGTTAATATTTAAAAAAAACATAATAAAAATACCACATCATATACTCTACATTATAAAATGGCTTGAGATTTCCCTTTGCCCAAAATATTTTCAGCGTCAATACCTAGTGAGTATTCCATGCCATCCAGTCCCATCAGTATAATGGCTCTACAGTCCAAAATTCCTATATATACTGAAATGAAGCTTCAATATCTAGATATTTAGTTTTCTGGATGTCTGATCTAGTTGTGGTTACATACAACATCTATAACGCTTTCTGTAGCAAACCCCTAAGAACTAAGTCACCTAAAATTGATATCAACTGCCATTACAATATTATTAAAACTGAAATGACTAAAAAAAAAATCTTTAAAAATATATACAAAATCTAGGCAAAACAAATTCAAGGAGGGAAATGAGATAAGATGTTTTAATTACTTTAAACATAATTTTGCTAAATAATGTTTACTATGATAAACATGTTTTAGTATGTTTAAAAAGGAATTCTTACACTTTTGAATTATTCAATCAATCAGCTTTTCACAATTAGAAGTAAAGCATTTTGCATGCAGTATAATCTATTCTGAAACATTAAAGTTTCATTCTAAAATTGTTTTAAAAAAACCCTCTCAGCCTCTTACTTTGATTGAACAGAAAGCTTGAAGTGATAACAAATTAGAACAATTAATGCAGGAGAAATACATTATCAGTTACTTAAGTCTGGGTTTACTTTCAAGATTGATCAAATACTTATCTTGTTAACAAAAAAAAAATTGTTATTAGAGTCTTGAATGAATTTAACAAAATCGAATCATGTTCCTCATCCCTTTGCCATCATTTTGGACAAGGGCATTGAAGTCATTCCACAGAAGCAATCAAGGAAGGGAGGAAGCAGATAAATCAACAGATAGCAAGGAACTGGCTGGAGAGTAGGATTTATGAGGAACATGAAATGAAGTTCATTTAGACCTGCTGTGCCAAAGCAGCACTCTGGGAGTGCAGCACTCGTCATCCCTTGCCAAATACCACTTTCCAGCTCTGTCACGCTGCCCTATCAACAGAACTGTTCAAGCAATCATGTTTGAAGCTGTCAGAGTATTAAAAATAATTCAACTAAATTACTGATATAACTTAAAGTGAAAAAAAAAGGCTAGAAGCACTACATTGGCCACCTAATGACATTTGAAAAGCTTTAAGTTATTTATAAGAATACTTTAACAATACCCAATGTTGCCCTCATAATCCCTAGTTAGCATATTAACTAGGTTGTGTACATTATGCTGTTAGAATCTATCATGCTTTAGAGCTTGGAAACAAATAATTTCATCTTTTGAGATTAACTGACTGTCCCAGTATCGCCTTTTTCTTTCTTTATTGATGTCTAATCTTCTTAAGAACATTGTAAAGCTTTGCTACTTTATATGTAATCTCTATGAGACTTAGGGCAGCTTGTTATCAGTGTCAGTCCTCAGCAACGCATTTTAGTCAAAGAGTACTCCCTCAAACTGCATCATCAGTATTTTTTTTTATTTTTTTTTCCAAACAACAGGAGGCATTAGTTTTACCAAGTCCACCTACAAACACAATCCAACAAATTAGTAAAGAATGTAACAAAGCTTGTAGGAGGATAAAGTTACTGTTATTAGACAAGTTAATAAGGAATTAAAACAAAGAGTTTTGGAAACGAAAACTTCAGAGCCAAGAACCCCTTTGTTTGAGGCCTTCTCTTCCTGCTGCTTTAATCCAAATTTACTCTACAGCTTTGAAAACGAAAGAGTAGCCAATAAACTCTCCTGTTCCCAACATTGCACAAAAAATTAATGTGGACAGGTGCAAGACATGTAAATCTATTTCATCATTCAATTGCTTTGTAAAAATATATTTAGACTCTAAGAGTCTCAACTTCACATGTTTTCTTTATGGTCATATAATTCACCTTGAAGTATCATTTGGTTGGAATTCTTTGATCTCTTTCTTCTTGTTTTCTCACTGTGATAATAGGCAAATATCGTACTTCTGTAAAGCTAAACCAAAAAGTACACTGCACTTTTGTTTAAATAAAATTCCTGGACACTGTGCCAAAACTGGTGCAGACATGGAAACAGCAGAAACTGCTGTTAATGTATCTCAACAACAGGACTATTTCACTACCTGACCAAAAACCATCAAATGAATACTTCCAAGATTCAGTAAATTACTGGAATCCTTGTTTCCTCACTTCTGAATGATTCTAAGAGTCTTCTTTGGTTTCCAAATTACTGAGAATATTGGCAAAAGAATTAGTTTGTTTCCTAATTAGAATGTTTTCTTCTTCTGCAAACAAATAAAATCTACATAGGAAAATAACAAGAAAATACCAGCAGGATTCAACCTAAAAATGTTTCACCAATTTGCCAAAAGTTTAGGGCAAAATAGCCCTTATCTACAATCAGGAGCTCCCCAAAAGAAGGGAAAGAGAATGGAAAAAAAAAAAATAAGGAGTATGATGCAAATACTGGATCCGTCTTAGTTGGATCCATTCATCCCTGCGAAGCTGTAAGCAATGAGTTTTCTAGTGCTCTGCACTAGGGGAAGTATAACAGATTGTCAGAGTGAAGTCCCTGTGGTGGACAGGGAAGAATGGTGAAGTAAAGTATGTGGATTTCAGAAGAGTTCTGTGGGAACTGGGAGGGTCCAAGTGTGCTTATTAACTTGTATCTCTGCATCTGCCATGCTGAAGCAGGCTGATTCCACAGAGAAACTTGCACACTTATTATCTTGAGCACAAACTGCACAGAAGCAGATAAACTGCTTCTGAACGTGAGCTAGGCTTAGAAGAAGATAGCTATCTCAATGAATGCAGCCTAATGCACCTGATAATAGCCTGTTTCAAAATCCTTTAGTCTCTGCAAATCTCTCCATGTAAAATTTGGATAAGTTTAAACAGATAGCTTAAAGTAGACTGAATATACATTTCCCAAATAAAGGCCTATCATGACTAAAATAAGCAATGAGGCCTTACTAGAACTAGTAATTATACCACACCTTTGCTGTTACTACTGGATTTTTTTCTTCAGAGCACTCTGTTCTATACTAAGTTTCTCTTGAATTGCTGGCATTTTCAGAAAGAAAAATGTGAATAAAGTAAAGCAAGGACCATATTCTCAGACCAAGCCTAGTGAAACATCTAAAATACAACATGCATCTATCTCTTCCAATGTAAACATGAAATTCACTTATTTGATTCCCTCGACTTCTTTCATCCACTCACTCCTACAAACAGATCAATCTAATTCTTCATTGAAACGGAATGAAATCTTGATAACTAGTGGAGGGGGGGAGAGAAAGAAAGGAAGGGGGGAAGATATCCTTCCCTAACGTCTAAGTGTCTTTTCAAAGAATCTTGAGATGCTGCTATGATGAAAGCTAAAGCTGATGTTGCTTCAGTTAAAAAGAGCATGTTATACTCATCTGCTCATAGAAGATGCAACCTCCTTGAAGTCCACATACCGGATGCAAAGACAGTCATTCTCCTGTTCCTGAGGGAATATTTGATTCAAGTCTGAATGCCTTCTTCATGCATCATCTTTTGCTTGATCCCAGGAAACTGGCAGAGAGAAGGAAGCACAATCTTTTGAGCCAGCAAGCAGGTAAAGGGACCACAAAGAGCGATGAAGGACTAAACCTGATTTGTTTCCACGTGGAACATCGAGGATGATTAAAGAATGTACCAAGTTCCTCCACTGGGATGAAACAAACTGCAGCCAACTCCTGAGCATGAGGAAGGAAACTCCTCAGCACGTCTTGTTGGGTCTCAAGGGGAGATTCATTAAAGACTTGACAGTAAGTGAATGCCTTTTATAAGGGCATGTAGTGATAGGATGAGGGGGAATGGTTTTAAATTGGAAGGGGGAAGGTTTAGATTAGACATTAGAAAGAAATTCTTCACGATGAGTGTGATGAGACACCAGCACAGGTCACCCCAGGAAGTTGTGGATATCCCCTCCCTGGAAGTGTTCAAGGCCAGGTTGGATGGGGCCTCAAGCAGACTGGTCTGGAGAGAGGTGTCCCTGCCTGAGGCAAGGGAGGTGGAACCGGATGGTCTTTGAGGGCCCTTCCAGTTTGAACAGCTCAAAATCTGAACTGCTCTGTATATAACATGGCAAGAAATCTACGATTCCACTCTTTAGCAAACTTCACAACCAAGAGCTAGGATGCAAATTTTCACTCAGACTACATTAGAAAAAGCTAAAACTTGGGGGTAGAAGGTGAGACAAAACCTCTCCAAATCTGCTTGATGTAAATCTTAAAGATTTATTGTACTAAATAAAACAGCAAGAACGTCCACAATATTTCTTTGCAAAATTCTCCTGGAAAACCAGACCTTAGTAAACTGCATTTTTTATGCAAAAATACATACAAAGCACTCAGGTTAAGTTTAATATATCTAAATATTAAGCCTGCCAGGTCCAACGTTCAGCCACTGAGATGGCACTGCTGTGTTGAAATCTCACTATCCTTTTTCCCTGAATTATTTCTATCCCAACAGCCTTAACAGTCACAAGCATCCATCTTCTTCTTTGATAACAATCAAATCTATTCAGATGCATTTGAAAGACACTTAATAGTCGGGTCCTCAGTAACATTAATCAGAACATCATTTTCTGCTTAAAGAAAATCATGGTAGACCTTATGCAACATGCTTTTGCCTCCTGCCTCTTACTCCTATGGGAACTATCATCTAGGCAGCTTGGTACTACTTCTACTTCTGTTCAGACTGAAGCATACTACTGGACAATGTTAAGCTAATAAATGTAAGTGGAAACATTCAAGTTGGATGAGATTATAGAGACATAAAGAGAAAAAGAAATTCCCTAGTACCACCACATGAACTGTGGAAAAGAGATTCCTATGTTTGGGGAGCAATGGAGTAGACAAAATTTATTGTAGAGGGTTCTTCCCATCTAACTATATAAAGGCAAAATTCCTTGCATTGATTTCGAGAGGAACTGTAGAATTAGATGAAATTAAAAAGCAACGGAAGACAGGGTGTTTTAAAAATAAATAAAACGCAAACTAGCTCATACAACCCTCCCCCTGCACTGCTCTCCTGGAGTAAAATACACTGCATACTGACAATGACTGCGTTGGGCATCACCAAAAAAAACTTCTGAAGAAGAATTTCTATACCTTCCCACTACCTCCTTTACAAACTGCATCTGGTACGACAAAAAATCCTGTGTGTTCTGTTGATATCTCATCAGAAAGAAATGTTTGGGATACCCAGAGACTTTTTTCAAGATATGACCAGGCAAAAGGGTTCAATGCAAACTGACAGTAATCTCAGAAATAACGTTTAGAAATTCATTCTGAAGGCACTGCTGGACAAAGTGAAGCCAAACATGATGAAATCCATCTTGGTATGCTGAAGCAACCTCAAACTGCAAACAATCATCGTTGAGACTTCACAGAGGTCAAAGGATGTTCTACAAGAACTTGAACAGTTTTCTGCCAAACTGGGAGAAAATAACTTGTCCATGGGGGCCAGTCCTGTATCTAACACTGTCCAATACTTATATAACTCAGATGATTCAACAAAGGCAGTTTTTATTAAATCTGCAACTTATACAAAACCTGAAAAAAACTATAGCATGATAGAGGACAGGATTAGGATTCAAAATTATTCGGACAAAGTGGAAAAACACTTGGAATTTAGTAAGAATGATTTCATTAAAGAGAACTGCAAAGTCATATAGCTATTGGGAATAACTGACTGTAGAAACAGAAGAACAAATCAACTGGGTGTACTGCAGTTCTGCAGACACTAAATAAAATAACAGATCACAAAATGCAGACAGTATCGGTGTCATAAAAACGAGCAAACTTAATAGCAGGTTATAAAATAAGGAGCAAAATATCTAAGGTGCATGGAAGATATCTGGCTTGTTTGCACACTACAAGCCAAGAGAAAATTAGTTCAACTGTAAAGCAAAAGAGAATTGGACGATAGCAGAGAATTGGAAGATAAAATGTAATGGGATTTAACTTCTTGCTAGAGAGGCAAGGAAGATGCATACATAGATATGTAAGAAGTTGCATATTGAAAAGGAACCCACGAATCAGTCTATTTCTTGATGTTCTTCAGAGGAGACGGGGCAAAAATTACAGTAATAAGTGCTGCCCATCACTTCTAAACATAGCAGAAATAGATTTTTTAAAAAAGGAATTGAAAACATATTAAAATACTGATATAACAACAAACATGACCCCTAATCAAAACACTGGTGTTTGGACATTTTAAAGGTACTTCAGTAATTTCTCATAGATCAAATATGTTAAGATAATAAGCATGAAAAATAACTGCATAAATGAGTCATCTTTGCCTATCACAGACATTTTTCTGGTGAGCTCTACTCTCATGTTTTATTTCTGTTAAAAAAGATGCATTAGTACGTAGCCTGAAGGACCCAACAGAAGGACCATTTTAATTCTGTCTTCTTTTATAAAAGGTTTTTATTAACAATCTGCTAAGAATAAGGATTTCCCATTTGCCACTGGCACTATGTCAAATTTGCTTAATTTTCAAATCAGCATGTTCATAGGTCACGTGTACACCTACGGATGACTTCCCTAAACAATGAGGGCAGCAGCTACCAGACTTGGTGACTTAAGCTTCGACTGTGATAAGCGGAATTACTGGATACTTCACCCTCAAGAAAAATCACATTAAAATATTTTGTAACTGAAAGCGCAAAATAATTCCTTTGATTACTTCCATCTCATCAATTTAAACTACTCACTTTCATCCCTAATTTCCATAAACTTACTGACCTCTTAGTCTTCAAGTCACGATTCAAATGTGAACATATGTGAGCGAACAGGCAAGCACTATCATGGGAGCACATCACCAGAAGCATTTGAAGGCAAACACCTAGGGCAGTGGGGTAGCAGCATCCTATATTAGGTAGCACTGTTTCTCCCAAGTAACAGTGGACAGGACACGAGGGAATGGCCTCAAGCTCCGCCAGGGGAGATTTAGGCTGGATATTAGGAGGAAGTTTTTCACAGAAAGGGTCATTGGGCACTGGAACAGGCTGCCCAGGGAGGTGGTTGATTCACCTTCCCTGGAGGTGTTTAAGGCACGGGTGGATGAGGTCCTTAGGGACTCGGTTTAGTGTTTGATAGGAACAGTTGGACTTGATGATCCAGTGGGTCTTTTCCAACCTGCTGATTCTATGATTCTATGATTCTATGTAGCCAAGTGGATGCTGGTCTCTCCTCCCAAGTGACTAGCAATAGGATGAGAGGAAATGGACTCAAGTTGTGCTAGGGGAGGTTTAGACCGGATATTAGAAAAAAAGTTCTCTACCAAAAGAAGCACTGGTCAAGCACTGGAACAGGCCGCCCAGAGTGATGGAGTCTGCTTCCCTCAAGGTGTTAAAAAAACATTCTAGATGTTGTACTTTGTGACATGGTTCAGTAGGCATGGTGGTGTTGGGCTAACAGTTGGATATTATAATCTTAGAGGACTTTTCCAACCTTAATGATTCTATAATTCTAGAATTCTAGTTGTGGAGAGGAAGGGAAGATGGACAGTTTCCCATTCTAGGAGAAAATATATAGTATATACAGAGAAGAGGATATAAAATAAAAAAACCACTTAGGCCTATATTAAATGTAGCTGAAGCAACTAGACTTCACAGCTTATACTGACATTTCTGCAAGATAACTAACTACTTTTTTTTCCCTTGCTAAACACTTTATTGCTGAAAGAGAACAAACATAACCCTTGGAATAATCACAGCAGGAAGTAGTATGTTGTAAATGCTAACTTGCGAACGCCACCTCTCTGCTCTGCTGAAAATAATGGCATTCCCTGAAAAGATTCCAAACCTATACAATGTATTTTTCATTTGGATAAGCTATCACTGACCTCAATCATCCAAAAATGTCATGTTAAGTCAACATGCTTGCTCAGCACTCCCTTTCTACTCGACTTACAGTGACCCAAGTTCACACCAAACAGGAACATGGTGCATCTCCACTGAAATAAGAGCAGTGGCACCTGCTTATTTAACATCTAAAATAATCTTAGCAAAACCAGAAAGAGCCTAAGCAATACTTGAAACTAAGAAACTGTTCTACCAGCATTATTATAATTCCTGAAAACTGTAACCAGCAGTAGAACCCATCAACTCTTTCTACAGTTTATTTGAAGTTTTGCACTTCTTACTTTCTCCTGCTAATACTTAAACTTGTAGTGCAAGAAGACACTTCAGTGTTTTATTGCCAAGAAGTACCATTCTTAGAAAACAGAGAAGACAAATGAAAAGGCCTCCATATCAAATCAACAGAAGTAATGGAAAACAAGTAAGTTTCCATTTTCCTCCTCATGTCACATAAAGAGTACATTCAGTTCCATAATCTGTGTTGGGTTGCTTTCCCTCCACCTCCCTTTGCACATGCTTAGGTGAAAAGTTTTTGAAACGTATTTTCCAAGTACATGAATTTCAAATTGGAACTGATCCAATGAAAACAGGAAGCCATTTGTAATATTTCTTTAGGTATCCTGTAAATTCCAGCCTTAGCTGTAACTGACTTACCTTTTCTGCAGTCTGTAAGTACTAGGCTTCTTAATGGAGAAAGGCAAGAAAATGAACAACTACTAAGGGATGTGAATTCCAACTGGCCTCATAGAACCACTACAAGATTATTTCATTTTTGTACCTGGAAAGGTGGCACATGACTCATGAAAGAGTGGCACACATAATTAAAAATAAAATAAAGAAAAATAGAAGATAGCTAAAAGATGCCTAGAGTTTAAAGAAAAAAATAAAAAAAGGAAAAAAATAGGCACTGGGAAATACAAGAGCTACTATTCAAAGTAATTCTCCCCAAAAAAATGTGGAAGAGATGTCTCTGGTTGAGAAGGCCTAAATCAACATTCTGCTCCTCCATCTCACTACTCTTTCAGCAATTTTCAGAAAAATGTATTTGCTGAAGTGCTCACCAGATAATGTAGACACATAGTTAAAGTAACTATGCCAAAAAACCTCTATTTCCTCTTACCCACAGCACAAAGAGAACAGTGATGGTGGTATGCTGCTACTCTACACACAAACCTGTTAAATACCTTCCTACACAGCATCTTCTGAAAGTGGATGTAAATTTGAAAGGACATCAGATTTCATCGTACAATTCTTTTCATCTGTTCACAAACTGTAGATATTTTTGAAGAGAACAAAACACTGGAATTCAAATAATGTATTGCTGGAGTAAAATGGATACGGCATAGATCAGGCCAATCTTAAATTTCATAAAACATAATAATTTAATATTTTATAAAACTGTATGCCTATTTATATTCACTAACTTTGAACCAAATCTATAATACTCTTTTTCTGAACTTTACATAAAATCTGTAAGCTAAACTAAAAATTCTTTAGAGAATAGCTTCTGCCCAGAGTTCTCTCCCTCTTTTTAAACCAGTATTAACACCTTGCTTCAGTTGTTCTGAGCAAAGTAGGAACTTCCTTTGACAAGAGGGGAGATAATGCCAATATCAGCAGAAAAGCCCATTAAATTATCTGTACCAAGAGAACATTAAAGAAGAGATTAATTGAAAGAAGATGGGAAAAAGAAGTCAGTGACATAAATCAATAATGAATTTACTATAAAATCATCAATTAGAAAACTGACTTCAATGCCTGTAGAAGTTTTCTTTATTTTTCTTTCTACTTACCTAGACCTTTTTGTCCAGGGTTTTTAGCAAAGTTAAAAGTAAACTGATAAAAATCTTTGAACTTTGTTGGATCCTTTAGCTCTTGTTCCAGTCTTGGCAATAGAGCTTTTAGTTTTTCCGTGGTATCACATCTGTTCAAAAGAGGTTGCATAATTTGTAAATATTTAAGATTTCTTTTCACCTTTCATCCCCCTTCTCTTATTTCTTAAGTGTAGCTTTTGAGCAAAAGAAAACAATAGTGAATAGAAAATCAGAGTATCTTTCTGGACAGCATTCTTAACAATACAAACACTCACATGTCTTTACTAAACAATTTAAAGGTGGAACATTATATATAGGCATCTATTAAGTACATAACCCAAACAGGACTCAGAGGTTTAACTTCTTTTCTCAGTCTCTTCATAAATTTATGAACTCAAAAAAAAAAAAAAAAAAAAGATGTTATTCTCTTCTTAAAGAACATCAAAATCTCACAGAATCTGCTACCCTTTCCTCATTTATAACTGTTGTAACACAAGGTTGTGCGTTTTTGCTTTAATCTAGATAGACCTTACTTATTCCCTGCTCTACCTAAATAAAGAGCTGCCTACCATGTTTACGGTTAATCTTAACATTGCAGGAGTTTTCCAATAAACTGAACTATGATTTGCAGTCATCCTCTTCCCACCACAGAATACTTGCAGATAAAACTTAGGGAAAAAAAATGATCCTTTGACAGTAGCTTGAAGGCTGACAAACCCTTTAACAGCCTGGTACAGGTAAGCTAAGACAGAATCACATTACAGAGATATTAACAGAAACAGTTCCCTGGTAACACAAGACTGGAGCATTTTCAGTGAAAGCATCTGAGTTGACAGTATGCAATTGTAAAAGAAAAAGGGTTTACTTCACATGAGGGAATCAAATGAATATTCAAGGTTTATAGGGTATTACCAGTATCTTGAATTCTGCTTAGAAATTCAAAGCAAAGGAAACAGGTTCCAAAGAAGCAGTTATGGTAACTAACATACTGCATTTGAAAGTCTTCAGTAGCTAAACATTCGTATTTAGTCTAAACACTCAAGAACGATATTATTAAAGTATGGGTAACTATAGCAAAATCCATAAAATAAACATGCAATTTTAACTATCTTGCGTGGTACAGATAAAAAAAAGTACCGTTCTGGCTTCCAGCAGTACCTGGCAGAGAAAAGATAAAGAATTCCACCAACAGGCTTTAACTAAGACCTTCAGTTTCATGGATGCTTGATCTAATTAATAATAGGGACAAATAGCATGCCTTCCCATACATATCCTAAAGGTGTTATATGATCTTAGCCTCAGGGAATTTCTTTTCTTTCAAGTCTTCACCTATGTTCAATGCTAAAATCCACAGATGCTGTACCTCCAGTATGTAACAAAGTCACTCCAAAGTTTCAATAAACACTATACCAGTGGTAAGAGATAAAAAATACCACAGATCTCTGTGGAACTGTGCCAGAGACAGTCATGAGGACATAGGAGCAATGTGACAATAAAGTTACAAAACAGAACCCAAGTCAGAAGCCTCAGGTGGTTCAGAAAAAAATGTTTAAATTAGTTCTATCAAATAATGCTAGTAGCCTTTAATATGACAGTATGGGCACCTGATTTCTGTCCATGGCTAGAAAATCAGTTACTCTCACAGACTCTACCCAAAGTCTTCTGAAGGGACAAAATAAAGAAACATGCTTCAGATGACATTAAAAGTTATTTCATCACAGTTACTGAATACCCTTACCTAAAAAGGAAAGCTTAGTATGAAGTCAATGACTGATGAGGTCAGAGACAACAGACTGCTAGGACCCCTGTTCAAGAAACAACCACTGCATTTGCGAGAAGTTGGTCTATTGTAGAAAAGTATTGATAAAGTGCCATTCTAAGATAAAATGAAATTATTTTGCTGCAAAAAATAAGCACGAGTAATAACTGTAATTCTCCACCTATCAAATGAAATCTGTTTTAACATTTTGACACCTCTATATATTACATTTATGGCATCTCTTCCAAGGAGAAGTTAAACATAAAATATTATTCTATGGTGATAAATGCTTGACTTTATTCCTATACTGAGGCAACACGGTTTAACCTCAAAATCTATTATCCAGAACAGCTCCATAATCCAGGAAGGAAAAAGAAATTATTAGTAAGACTAAACAACCTTTCCTACTGCCAATATCCTTTTATCTCAATTCCTTATAGATGTTCTGTACAAATAAAGTATCAAGTATGCAAAGAAATAAGAGAAAACTATAGTTTGTAAAATTGGCAAAAAGAAAAAAGTTGTATTTGGCGATGATAAGGTAAAGGGAAAGAACTAAATGTTCTTTTCTGCTTTTCCATTTCTTTTCTGCTTCAACACTGACCAAACTATTTTTTTTCCCCTTCACACATTTTCCAGTGACTTCCAGCTTTTAACAGCACATGGCCCAACTCAAAATATTAACACAACCATGCACACATTTGTATAAATTACATTAAAAGATCAGCACATCTATCTGTTTTCCTTGCTGTACAGGTAGGACTTTTTTTGGTTCTCCTTACTGTAGTCACCGTTAAGGTTTTGCAGTATAGCACGGATTTAAGAAAGACAGGATGCTACAGGCATTAGGCACTTGTTAAAGTCGGCACCAGCCTCACCAGCTTTTTGAAGATTCACACTTAATTTGAGTAAAAACGGCTTAAATGTAAAGAGAGCTCTGGCTTCACATTTTGAACTATGCAGAAATGGATACTTACCCCAATTCTGTCATGCCATCAACAAATTCCTTTTTACTGAATTCACATTGAGTAGCTGCCCTGAACTTCCATGCTACAACCAGAACACTGATACTGGCTGGGTCCAGGCTTAAATCATCACAAAACTGTTGAATTCCATCAATGCCAATTTTATTTTCATCTTGTGGGTCTGCAGTTCAAAATAAAAAGAGGAAAACTGCAATCATTTACAAAAACATTTACAAGTAATTATCTGCTCAGCTTTGATATACTGCATACTACAGGTCTTATTTTTTTCATAAGTTTCACAAATGTCTTCACCTTAATTCTAGTTAATTTTAGAAGTAATATGAAGAGTATTTCTTAGTAGATTAGGTAATCTGCAATCTTCCCCAGAAACCGGTTTGCAACTCTTTCCTAAACTTATTAGCTCCCATCAAATAGCTTTGCCTGCTCTCCACAATGCTCTGTGAAAGATCTGAATTAACTGAGGAGATACTGCCCAGAGAAGTCATGGATGCCACATCCCTGGAGGTGTTCTAGGTCAGGCTGGATAAGGCTTTGAGCAAACAGAGTGGAAGGTGTCGCTGTCAATGACAGGAGAATTGGAAATGCACCTTTAAGGTGCATTCCAGCCAAAACCACTCTATGATTTGATGAAAAAATCCAAACAGCAGAACAACAAAAAGTTTCCAAAGCTTGAAAATTTACAAACTACAAAACTCTTTTCGAATTTTTGATATGGAAGACATTTCAGTTTTATAAGTTGGGCGATGCAGAAGAGTATCCCTCAAGTCAATTTAAAATTAACTCCTTAAACTGTTAAGACTTTCAATCATGCTGTTTTCCAAGTCCTTATCCAATCAGGTGATTAGAAAAAAAAAATCTAATGCAAACTAACTTTTTTTGCTTTTTGGGGATGTTAAGCTAAGATTTCTTCCACTTTTTCAGCCAATACAGTGTAAGAAATGCTAAAACACAGAGAGGAAGTTAATCTAGTAAACTAAGATTTATATTCACTAAATGAAGAGTTAGATCCATCGTAAAATTCAGGGACATCTTTTGAGCAGGAATTATAAGAAAATGTATGTATTCTACTGCATGCCAGATCTAGTTCTAAGACACGTAAAATGCATTTTTTGTATATTTGGGAAGTAGCTGTAGAATGATAGGCAAAAAATACACTGTTGTTGAGATCAGTGGAAGAACTCTGATGCATTTCAACAAGAACCATTTCATCCTTATCATGTTTCACATCATCCAGGTAGCTTGGAACAAAAATGAAAGTGTTCTTTTGATAAGAATTGCTGGATAGATGGATAACAAAACTAAGACAAAGAGAGGACAGAAAATGAAAGACCTCTCATCTCAGATTTCAAATATACTACAATGTATGTAGTACTCCATAGGTTACTACAATGCGGTATTCCTCAGGCTTTGTTGGACAAAGAAATTCCCTGTTGGTGGGAGGACAATGACTCAGGTTTAAGCTATTTATGAAAAAAGGAAAAGCCATTTTTTTGTTTTCTTTCAAATATTGTGAAGGTTTTGTTCAAGCTTATAACTTCAGTGAAGTGATAAAGTGCTAGAAGTGCTGCTAACCAAAATACAGACATAAAAACGACTGGACTTTCTTTCACAAAAGCCAAATGGTGCAGTTTGCCACTGCCAGGAAATCATGAGTAACATTTGTGATTTTTTTTTTTCATTTTAGAGATTCTTAGTAGCATTTACAAATTCATATGTATTTTTCTCCCAGCAGTCTCCAAGACACACAAGAAGTAAGCAAGATATTTAGATAAGTATATACGTTAAATATATATATTTGCATACATATAAAAAACAAATTAAAAAGCAGTCCTCTCTGGTTTTTTTTCCTCACAAAGGAAATGCTATAATGTTGCTGGTTATTTTTCCCTACACAGCTGATTATCACCTAATACCAGAATGTTAAAGAATATATACTCAAAATAGGACAAGTTATATAAAAAGTAACAAAAAAAGTAAACAGTATTCTAAGAACAGGATCAAGTTTATACAAAGTATGACATATACCGGGATTAGAAAAGTACATAAAATCACAGTTGAATAATGGTTAGGAGTTTATTTTCTAAAACACAGGACACATAGATCTCAGCAGGGACTGGTTCAGCCTGCTCTGAGCTAACATGTAAAGAACAATGCACACATTCATGTCAGATGGTCACATATCAGAAAGCACTCTTTCCTGGATCATGTATATTCTTACATTTACACAACTAACCCTTCCTTTTATTTTTTTATATTCTTTTCACCAATGCTGTAAAGTAAAAATAAATGGAAAAGAATCAACTCTGCCTTTAATCCACTTTCCTGGGTTTTTTCCTCCAAGCCTTTCTGAACAGGCACATCATCTTTGCTGTAATATGCAAGAAAAAAAATAAGGATGGAGTGTCCATCACTAGTTTTTGAGCTTTCTTATTTGACTGTTTTATCAGACTCCAAGCTGGAATCTTATCTTAAATGTTGACTCTAACGTATAGAAATACTTCCACCTTTGAACAAGACTAACTTCCCTAAATATTAGTATAAGAATCATATGTATAAATTTGCCACATAAAGCACTACATATATTTAATAACAACCATTAGCAATAAATCAAGTAAGTTACATAATAAGCTTTACTCTCCTTACCATCACACGTAGATGACAATATTTCCCCACAACAGGCTTAAATTCCTATTGTGACATTACTTTAAACTCTACAGGAATACCTACAGAGGCTGTCTACTGAACATTAGGCGCATTTAAAACTTTCGCATTCTTATCTCACTACTGCAAACACGGAGTGAGAAGCAAATGCTAGCAATCTTTCCTTAAGAGTCTTTAAGAATGGCAGAGGGAAAAGCAGACATACGACCCAAACAAAATAATCAAGAAAAACTAACACACCCCAAAACAAACCAAACAAAAAAATAAAGGCAAGCCTTACCTTTGTATCGATTATACAACTGTTCTAATTTCTTCCTGTCTACTGAATTTTTCATGGATTCTTTGTAGTACAAGTCTGGGTTCTGGAAGTAGTTGTCTGTTGCCACTTCTAGTTTCCATTCATTCTGCATTAAGCAGTATATAGCAGTCCTTTCACCAGCCTGGGTAAATGCCATAAATTGGCGGACCTTGTCCTTCTGAGACGATTTAAGCTTATGCTTTGGGATGCAAAAGAAGCAGGAAAGCCAATGAAGCTAATCCAGAAGATTGTTTCAGCATTCTACTACTAATGCCTATCTTTAAAAGATTTTAGTTTTCTTGTTGATGACAACTTTCAGTTCAGAATTACAGCAGGAAGACAAAGCCTCGTTCTTCTGCAGTTAAAAAGACAGCATTTTCTTCTGAAAATTGAAATGACAGTATCTAGACATACACTTTTAGCAGCACATATTCTGGCAGAATAAACTTGTATTTCTGCTTTATTGCTCACATATGTAGAAGTTTTTTCAGCAGTAAACACAAGTTTCATCATATAGCAATATGCTTATATTCTGAAAAATATGCCTAGTGGTTATACAAATAAGAAATTACAAAGGTACAACTTACAGATTCTGTCTGAGTCCTTCAAACACAGAGAAAAACTGTTCAACATTTTCCTAGTATTTTCCTAGCAGTAATGAACAATGCAAAGTTTCAATGATCAGCTGAAAAAGGCAGAAGCGTTTTCCTATTTTTATGTTAGAAACCATTGCCAGCAGAAGACATAAGACAAAAAGAAAACAGATAAAGCAGACAGGTCAGAGATTTGGTGAATGTTACAATGAGACTATAAAGTTGATGTAAACTTTAATTAACACTGAAAAAGATGTTCTCCTATTAATATGTTAAACAACAAAACTGCCTATTATATTGGTATTCAGGAACCAATTCAACAACCACGTCTACACAACACCACAATACTTCCAGAAAACCCAAGAGGTGGGAACAGGGATTTCACAGGGAGCAAATTTGCCATTATTATAGCTGAATATTATTCTTTACATGAAACTGGAATAAGGAGAAGGTACTCTGCTTTTTTGTTATGTCTTATACTTTCAAATTCTGTTAAACCATACTTTACAAATGTTCTGGGCCAACAATTAAGCTGAGAAATCCATCCGAGTTCCTCGCTACTGCTTAAATCATCAGGTATAACAGAAAATTTATGGGTCTTTCAAATAACAGGAGGAAAAAACAAATCACTGATTCCATGAGCAGTACGGAGTAAACATAGAACCCTCTTTCAGTTTACTTGTTATCTTTTGTAAACATATGGATGGTGACATCTTGACTACAGATGGTTCTGAGACAAGAAACACATCATGTAAACAGGATAAGAACTTTGGTCTTCTCAATTTTCTACAAGAAACATATAAATTTTCTCTTTATACAAGAAACATATAAAGTAGGAAAAGAGATGCAGAAAAATACCTGCAATGTGGTTTCTGGTAAAAAAATAATAATCCTTATACTGCAAGCTCTGTGTAACCTTCCTCCCTCCTCCAGTTTCCATTAAGGTCTAACTATGAGAGTCTCTCCACATTAAGATCTTCCTCAGTTACATAAAATTGAGCAACAAACTTAGTGATGATCTCTGACAACAATCCCGAAATAAAACCCATTTCCTCTTCTAAGTCTACTCACGCCAGGCATTTAGGTATATTTTATATGTTCAAAATTAAACACTGAATGTTCTGGTTTGAGTTAAAGTAGAATTAGTTTTCTAGCTTCAGCTAAGTCTCATCTGAGTAACAAAATTTTCTGAAAGTTAACTGCATGTTTTTCACACAGTGTTTCTCTCTGTAAGTGATAACACAGGGCATGTGCTTGCAGAAAGGCCCAATGCTTATATTTATTCCTATGGAGCCCAAGGCCATCCTTGAGCTGGTGGAATGTCACAAATGGAAGGGGTGAAAAAGGGTTGCACCTGCAGGGAGGAGTGGACAGGACAGGTGACCCCAAACTGACCAGAGTGTTCCATCACATATATGTCAGATTCGGTAAAAAACTGAGGGATTGTGAGGGTCAAGCTCTCTTCTTCAATAGCGAATGTCCAGTTTATCTCGTTTATTTGTCTGCCCCTGATCCCAGATCCACGTGGTCCTGAATCCAGCTCCTTCCTAGCTCAGGACCTTTTCCCTATGCCTACTCTGCAGCATCTGTGGTGACATAAAGTTGTCAAAGGTGGTGGTGTAAGATTTAATATATTTATATATATATTATTAGTAGATATTAGTAATATTGTAATTAGTAATATTGTGATTATTATTTCATTAAAGCTGTTTTAGTTTCTAACACAGAAGTCTTTATCATCTCATTTTCCTTTCCCCATGGCAGGAGGAAATTGGGAGTCCAAGTGCTCACTTTTTAGCTGTTGATCAAGCTAGGCTGGAGCTAAACTGTGACACTGAGTTATCTGAAGAAACCAGAGATAAGAAATGCATTCTAGTATCCAATCTACTACTCTGCCACGCAGCATGGCTTGCACTGTTCCTTTGTGTCTGATGTCCTGCGGAGAAGACTCTGGTACCCAGGCACTGCCTGCAGGACAGGGAGGAAGGTCTGGAGGCCGTGTTATCTAGCATGACTTCTCACTAACGGTACCCAAGCACAGTGGTGAACTTTGCATTATGATGCGGTTAAATCATATTTTAGAAGCCCTGTCAAAGTGGAAATTACATCCTATGGCGAATCCCACAGAAAAAGCATAGAGTGTGGCTGAGGCACCCTGTTAACCCTTCCCGGGTGGGACAGCCCAGGACAGCTTTCCTAAGTGGCCTTTTCCACCACTTCCCACCCCAGGAAAGAAACGGGCACCATGCCTTTTCCATCAATGCTGCTGCACCTGCACCATCCTGAGGCAAGAAAGGGGGGAAGCAGGGCAGGAGCAAGTAAGAAGGGTGTCAAGAAAGGTGGGAAGGGGGTCAAGAGTGGGAGGCAGAGCAGGGCAGGAAAGGTGGGAAGGGGGGCAGGAGTGAGTGGGAAGGGAGTCAAGAAAGGTCGGAAGGGTGGTAGGCACTGGTGGCAGAGTGGGTCAAGAAAGGTGGGAAGGGGCCAAGAAAGGTAAGAGCATCAAGAAAGGTGGGATGGATGTCAAGAAGGGCGGGAAGGGGGTCAAGAAAGGTGAGAAGGGGTCAAGAAAGGCGGGAAGGAGGGGGTAAAGAAAGGTGGGAAGGGGTCAAGAGTGGGTGGCAGAGCAGGGCAGGAAAGGTGGGAAGGGGGGCAGGAGTGAGTGGGAAGGGAGTCAAGAAAGGTCAGAAGGGTGGTAGGCACTGGTGGCAGAGTGGGTCAAGAAAGGTGGGAAGGGGCCAAGAAAGGTAAGAGCATCAAGAAAGGTGGGATGGATGTCAAGACGGGTGGGAAGGGGGTCAAGAAAGGTGAGAAGGGGTCAAGAAAGGCGGGAAGGAGGGGGTAAAGAAAGGTGGGAAGGGGTCAAGAGTGGGTGGCAGAGCAGGGCAGGAAAGGTGGGAAGGGGGGCAGGAGTGAGTGGGAAGGGAGTCAAGAAAGGTCGGAAGGGCGGTAGGAACTGGTGGCAGAGTGGGTCAAGAAAGGTGGGAAGGGGTCAAGAAAGGTAAGAAGAGCATCAAGAAAGGTGGGATGCATGTCAAGAAGGGTGGAAGGGGGTCAAGAAAGGCGGGAAGGAGGGGGTCAAGAAAGGTGGGAAGGGGTCAAGAAAGGTGGGAAGGGGTCAAGAAAGGTGGGAAGGGGTCAAGAAAGGTGGGAAGGAGGGGGTCAAGAAAGGTGGGATGCATGTCAAGAAGGGCGGAAGGGGGTCAAGAAAGGCAAGAAGGGGTCAAGAAAGGTGGGAAGGAGGGGGGATCAAGAAAGGTGGGAAGGAGGGGGGGTCAAGAAAGGTGGGAAGGAGGGGGGGTCAAGAAAGGTGGGAAGGAGGGGGGGTCAAGAAAGGTGGGAAGGAGGGGGTCAACAAAGGTGGGAAGGAGGGGGTCAACAAAGGTGGGAAGGGGTCAGGAGCGGGTGGCAGAGCAGGGCAGGAAAGGTGGGAAGCGGGCGAGGAGTGGGTGGGAGAGCGGAGCAGGAGAGGTGCGAAGCGGGGCAGGAGGGACGGTGGCGGTGCCGCAAGGTGGCACTGGGGACACGGGGCTGCGGGCACCTGCCCCGAGAGCCCGCAGCCCAAAAAAGGCAAAGGTCCCGCGGCACCCGAGCCGCCCGCGGCGCCGCCCGCACGGTGACCTTCCCGGCCCCGGGCGGCCCGGACGGCGACTCCGCACGGCGCCCGGCCCCGCCACGAGCGGCCCCCGCTCCCCCCGCCCGCCCCGCCCCGGGCGACCGAGCGGGATTTCAGGGATTTCAGGGAAGGGAGCGGCAGGAAACCGCGGGGAAGGCGCGAGGACGGAGGGGGAGACGGGACGCGCGCTGGGCTCGGGGGCTGTTCCGGAGGTGGGGAAGGGGGTGTCCCCAAATTCCTTTCCTCCCTTCCTTTCCCTTCCCAACCGCCCCCGTTTAACAACCACCTACCATATTATTATTATCTATTTTTAATCACCGGCGCTTGGAGCAACTTCACCGCCCGGCGCCGCCTCCCGCGCAGGCGCCAGCCCGCCCCGCGCCCCGGCGGGCGGAGCCAGGGGGGCATCGATACTATCAATATACACCATCGATGCTATCGATATCAGCAGCACCAGCGGTGCCGCTGGTGCTGCTGATATCGATAGCATCGATGGTGTTGGATGGCCAGCAGGTCGAGGGAGGGGATTTCTTCCCCCCTCTGTTCCTCTCCTGTCAGACCCCACCTGGAGTACCGTGTCCAGTTCTGGAATCCTCACATAGAGAAGGATGTGGAGCTCTTGGAATGGGTCCAGAGGAGGCTGCAAGCGTGATCAGAAGGCTGGAGCACCTCCCGAACGAGGACAAGACTGAGAGGGTTGGGGTTGCTCGGCCTGGAGAAGAGAAGGCTCCCAGGAAGCCTTATAGTGACCTCCCAGTGTCTTGAAGGGGTTGCAGGAAAGCTGGGGAGGGACTGTTCATAAGGGCTTGTGGTGATAGGACAAGGGGCAATGGGTATAGACTGGAGACAGACAAAGTGGAGCTGTTGGAACAGGTCCAGAGGAGGCTGCAGCGATGATCAGAGGGCTGGGGCACCTTCCATATGAGGACAGGCTGAGATAGTTGGGCTTGTTTGGCCTGGAGAAGAGAAGGCTCTGAGGAGACCTTATAGCGACCTTCCAGTACCTGAGGGACTGTTTGCAAAGGCTTGTAGTGATAGGACTAGGAGCAAAGAGTATAAACTAGAGAAGGGCAGACTGAGACTAGATATAAGGAGGAATTTCTTTAATACTACAGTGGTGAGACACTGGCACAGGTTCCCCAGGGAAGCTGAGGCTGCCCCATCCCTGGAGGTGTTCAAGGCCAGGCTGGATGGGGCCTTGGGCAGCCCGATGTAGTGGCAGGTGTCCCTGACAATGTCTGAAGAGTTGGAACTGGATGATCTTTAAGGTTCCTCCCAACCCAAACTATTCTGTGATTCCATTATATTGATGATGGTGATGATGACAACAATAATGATGGATTTTAGGTACAGGATGAGGGGGAACATTTTTGAGCTGGAAGAGGGCAGGTTTAGATTAGGTATTAGGAAGAAATTTTTTCCTGTGAGGCACTGGAACATTCATCATCCCTGGAGATGTTCAAGGCCAGGTTGGATGAGGCTATGAGCAGTACAAAGTAGGGCGTGGGGGTAGAACTACATGACCCATAAGGTCCCTTCCAACCCATACCGTTGTACAATTCATAGGAGTCATATGATCACCAGGTTGGAAGAGACCCACCAGATCATCGAGTCCAACCATTCCTATCAAACACTAAACTATTCTGCAATTCTGCTTTGGTGAGGACGGGGATGATGATGGAGTGCGTGGATAGGATGAGGGGGAATGGTTTTGAGCTGAAAGAGGGGAGATTTAGATTAGAAATAAGGAAAAAATTCTTCCTGATGAGGGTGGTGAGGCGCTGGCACAGGCTGCCCAGGGAAGCTGTGGCTGCCCCATCACTGGAGGTGTTCAAGGACAGGCTGGATGAGGCTTTGAGCAGCCTGGTATAGCGGGAGGTGTCCCTGCCCGTGTCAGGGTCGTTGGAACTGGATGATCTGTAAGGTCCCTTCAGACCCAAAGCATTCTGCGGTTCTATGACTACCGAGGCGATGACGGTGGTGACGGAGAGGAGGAGAAGGAGGAAGGTGTGGGGAACCCCTCGCCGCGAATGAAGGGCTGGGACTACAGCTCCCGCCTGTCCCCGCGCTTAAAGGCGCCGCGGCGGGGCCGGCAGCCGCTCGGGCTCCCCCGGCCGCAGGTGAGAGGGGCCGGGAGCAGCTCCGGGGGCCCGGCTGCCGCTTCCGTCTCCTTCCCGCTACGGTGGGAGCTGGGATTTTGCTGGAGGGTGGGGGGCGGAATTGCGAGGAGGAGGAGGAGGAGGAGGAGGAGGAGGAGGAGGCGGGGGGTTTGGCCCCGGTTTGAGTGCCGGGCGGGATGCAGGGCAGCCGCTTCCCTCCCTCCCTCCCTCCGCCGCCATCAGGGGGCGGGCACGGGGCCGGTCTCAGCCAAGGTCTCCCAGGGTTTTACCCTCTCCCGGTCTCTCTCTCCCTGGCTCCCGGCCTGCCGCGGGTGGGTGCGCCCCCGGAGCGGAGGGAGGGAGGGAGGCAGGAGGCGGAGGGCCCGCGGGAGCTTCGGGGAGAGCCGAGAAGGGAAAACCGGGAAGATGAGCGGGTGATGAGAGGGCTGGAGCACCTCGGCTAGGAGGGCAGGCGGAGAGAGCTGGGGCTGCTCAGCCTCCGGGGAGACCTCATCCCAGCCTTCCAGTGCCTGAGGGGGCTGCGGGAAAGCTGGGGAGGGGCTGTTTATCAGGGAGTGTAGGGATAGGACGAGGGGTAACGATTTTAAGCTGAAAGAGGGGAGGTTTCAATTGGATATTCGGAAGAAATTTTTTACTGTTGGGGTAGTGAGGCACTGGCACATGTTGCCCAGGGAAGCTGTGGCTGCTCCATCCCTGGAGGTGTTCAAGGCCACCCCGGGTGAGGCTTTGAGCAACCTGACTTAGTGGAGGATGTCCCTGCCCAAGGCAGGTGGGATGGATCTGGATGGAGTGAGTCCAGAGAAGAGTGACAAAGCTGGTGAAGGGGCTGGAGAACAAGTCTTATAAGGAGCGGTTGAGAGAGCTGGGGTTATTTAGCCTGGAGAAGAGGAGGCTGACGGCAGACCTCATTGCTCTCTATAACTACCTGAAAGGAGGTTGTAGAGAGGAGGGAGCTGGCCTCTTCTCCCAAGTGACAGGGGACAGGACAAGAGGGAATGGCCTCAAGCTCCACTAGGGGAGGTTCAGGCTTGACATCAGGAGAAAATATTGCACAGAAAGGGTCATTGGGTATTGGAACAGGCTGCCCAGGGAGGTGGTTGATTCACCTTCCCTGGAGGTGTTTTAGGCACGGGTGGGTGAGGTGCTAAGGGGCATGGTTTGGTGATTGATAAGAATGGTTGGACTTGATGATCCGATGGGTCCCTTCCTTATGATTCTATGATTTTTAAGGTCCCTTCCACGCCAAACCATTCTATAATTCTGTGAATACCAAGGTGTCTCTTCTAACTGACAGTGTGGTGCTATCAGTTTGAGGTAACGGTTTTAAACTATGGGAAGGTAGGTTTAGGCTGGATATATAGGAGAAATTTTTTTTACCATAGGAGTGGTGACACACTGGAACCCGTTGCCCAGGGGAGGTAGTGGAGGCCCCATCCCTGGAAACATTCAAGGTCAGGTTACATGGAGCTCTGAGTAGCTGGATCGAGTTGAAGATGTCCCTGCTCCTGCAAGGGCTTTGGACTACATGAGTTGTAAATCGTTCTAGGATTCTGAGGACTCCAGATGACATGATTTCCCTCTAATTTGATAATCACTGGTTCATGGAGAAGTGTGGGGTTTTCTTTCCTCTTTTTATTCACACTCTGAAGCACATGATATATTTTTGTATGTGGGGTCATTGTTCCCTTAAGAGCTTTTGAGCACTGCTCCAAGTGCCGCTTTTCTCATTAGTTTCTGTTAGCCATGTGAAAAACATTACTGACTCGAAACTCTGCTGATTCTGAACCACACTGGCATGTCTACACTGCGCAGCCATGGCCAGACTTGCTGGTATAAATCTCTGCTCAGCATTCAGATATGTGGTTTGACATAACTATGCAAGACGTGCAGTGGAGTGTTTTATTCTCCTCCTTGCAAATGGAAGCTTGAATATATGCTTGGTGTTCTCTTTCCCCTCTTTCTTTCAGGAGTAGGTTGTAATAATATGCAACTAAATTTGTCCCCAAGACATGTTAAATCATGAAGAGTATTACTTTGTGCACATAAAGAAATATTTTCTTAGATATCACTCCAGAATTTTACCAAGTGGTCAGGATTGTTATTTCTTCCTGATCACTTAAAAATAGTAAACCTCTTAGACGCAGAAATATTTCAAAACTTTGATACTTTATTATTCGATTGAAATTAGTGTGATGCCAATATGCTTTTACTGCTTCAGTTATGCTTGTAGTCCTTGGTTTTAAATCTTTTGGCTCTTCGTGCTGCGAAATCCTAGCCTATAATCAGCTATTGATAGCTAAATACTTTGGCTTGTATTTCATGCAATGAGGAGAAATGAACCAACCCACAGATGGGTTTTCTCAGTTCTCTCTGAAACAGAAATGGGAGGGCACTTTAAAAATTCAGGTACTGCATGGCTATGCTTGCCACCTTTCTCATTCCATTCCTTAACAAGGGCTGGCTTGGATGCTTGTGGTTGCAACTGCTACTGCTTTATGGGGAAAGAAGGTTCTGTTTTAGGTTCTGTTTTAGGTTCTGTTTTAGTGCTTCCACATGACCATGTCCCTATGTTGGTTCCTGATTAAGACCCTTGGCAAAGAAGTCAAGATTGCTGTTAACGTTTTAGCCAAATACCTGCTCTGTTGATGATCTACCGAAACATAGTGTGTCTTGTGCACTTCTAGAATGCTGGGCTTTAGTGATGAATGTATGTTTTGTACTTATATTTAGACATTGTTATGTATAGGTTTGTGGTGCGAGGGGTTTTTTTCGGTGTGGTTTTGTGTTAGTGGTTTTGGGTTTTTTTTTAAAGAGAAAATTTAACTGTGTTGTTTTGTTGTAATGTCAGTGTTTTATTGTAGGATCTGGGAGAAGAAAATTGGTTCCTAGTTTTGAAATTCTGTCCTGCTTGGTGTCAAAATCACGTACAGCATTTTAAATATAGGTCTTCCGGTAGCTTCTAGAAAATGAACTTATCAATGGATTGACTTTATGTTTAGTGCTCTTATAACTCTATTTTAAAAGCATAAGAATCAATAATTACCTTTGAACAACACAGTCTCGAGGCCATGCAGTTGTTTGGGTGAAGGTGTTTGATCCAAACTAGTGCTGCTCAGAGGTCCAGGAAGTTTTGCTGTTAACTTCTTTACTGTAGAAATGTTTCTTTCACAAGTATGATTTATAATGTAATCTGTTTTGGTTAAGCATTTTTCATTATCTTTTGTATAGTTGAGTGTGTTCATGCTTCTGAGGCAGTATAACAACATGATTATGATAAAAGCTTTTTAGGATGGGTTTGAAAAAATACAAGAAGTTTACTGATAGATAGAACAGTAAGATTTTGTGCTAGGTTCAAGAACAGCCCATGGCATTGTGGCTTAATATTTTTAATGACTTTTCTCTCATTTAAGGAGTGTGGATGACTGCCACGTGGTATGACCAAACTTTCCAGTCAGTGTTTTTAAAACAATATGATCTCTAGAAAGCATTCAATGGGAAAACAAAATTCTATCAATAACCTTAGGCTGTTTCTTGGGTTTGGTAACTGTTGACTGAAGGAAGTCACATATATTTTGTTGATCATCATAGGATTTTCAGTATGTAGCCTTAGATTTGTTTTCTACATTTGTTTGACCTAACGGCCTAACATTATAATGTTTGATAACTGAGTGGTACTACCTTGCAGCATGAGACACATACTGGAGATGCAGAAGCCACGTAGCAGAAAGCTTTGAGCGGTTGTGGATTATTGGTTTCTCCCAATAGCAATAAAAAGCAAAGAATGAAGGCAACTGGATTTATTTCCCTATGGATGTTGGTTTCACTGCCTTATGGCCAGTTAGCAAATCCTGCAATACACGAAGATGTAGTAAAGCATGCAATAAAGCTGCACTGTGGGAAAGGGGCTGTTATTGCTCAGAGAAAGCAGTGGGTGATGGAGAGCTGCAGAAAACTGTCTGGACTTCTTCGCCAGAAGAACGTTGTTCTCAACAAACTGAAAAGCGCTATAAGAGCAGTTGAGAAGGACGCAGGACTCTCAGATGAAGAGAAACTTTTTCAGGTCCACACCTTTGAAATTTTCCAAAAGGAGCTAAACGAAAGTGAAAACTCAGTCTTTCAAGCAATACATGGTCTCCAGAGAGCTCTACAGGGAGATTACAAAGATGTTGTAAATATGAAAGAAAGCAGTAGACAGAGACTAGAAGCCCTGAGAGAAGCTGCAATTAAGGTTGGTTTCTTTGTGTTTATTACTAGACTACTAATATTCTACTTGTGATTTTAACTTTATTATGACACATTTTCTCACTGTTTTAATAAGAAAGTTTATCTACATAAAACATGCACTGTTTTACTGGTTTAAAATGAAATTTGAATAAAGTATTTGTTCTCATCAGTAAAATTAGAAGTAATTCTGATGTAGAGCTTAAAATTTAGTAGCAGGCAATAGTTCTTTTTAGAGAAGAAAGTCAAACATAACCATAACACCTATGACAAATATTATGTTAAAGGGAAGGAAGACAAGAAATGAATCAGTGCAGATAGTGCAGTTGCACTAGTGGGATTATCAGAGTGGAAATAAGACCATAAATTGGCAAAACACTAAATGTTTCTTACACTTTAAATGTTAAGTACTCAACCAGAATCTACAATTTGAACAAAAAAAAGACCTCTTGCCTTTTATTTCCATATACATATAGATGTGGGTAAAATGGAAATGCAGAACATGAGATCACTACATTTTTTTAGACTCAGCATAGCACTCCTAGTCTAAGAAGTGCAGGTTTGAAAAACAGTGATTCCAAGAAAGAGCTGGCTAAAATAACTTTGCCAGGAAAAGCACAGACGAATAACAGTTGAGCACAAGTACTTTATGGAAAGTTTGAGTTCCCATGTCAATGGAGAGCTGTTAATGCGTGCACAATCAGCCACTGTCTACTGGACATGGTAGCACTCAGACTGTGTACTGGAAGTCTCTCATTGAGAGAAAATGTGCCTTAATTGATTTGATGTTTAAATTGCTCTATTCATTTCTCTACTTCTCGATCACCGAAGGACTATATTAGGAATTTTCTTTGTGTTTCCTCTAGAAGAAGAGGCTGCCCTTGCACAAGGAAGCAAAAGAAAGAAAAATGTGTGATTAGGATATTGGATCTGAGCTGGGGGAATCTCTAGAGGGTGTTTGCGTGAGAGGTGTGCAGATCTTAACAGCTGAAGATAACAAGAGATTGTGTGCAAGAAAGATGTGCAGCGAATTATGGCAATTAAGGCTGGTGTAAGCAGAAGTTAAGATGCAGACTGGGGAGGCTGGAGTGGCCTGTGCAGTGGGAAAAAAAGCCTGAATCACGACAGATTTGAATAGGGAGTAGCTTGGACCTAGGTGTGTTCCAGTGAAGTGCTCAATATGACTTTGATATTGATGCTTAATGCTAGTGCCAGCCTCTGCTAGCAATTGCCATGAAATTTACTTGATTTTTCAACTCTTATTTTTTTTCCTTTCTCAGAGCTCTTAAGATAGCAGCAGTGAAGGTGTTCAGTATCTTTCTCATTTACCCCTTTCTTGGCAAGGTTACTGTAAAATACTGAAGTAATCTGTCCTTGAACCCGAGAATGGTGCTGCTTCATTTTTCTCATGAAAGGGAACCCTATGTGTATAATGACATTTTAAAGGAGCGTGCTGTCAAAACTTTACTTCTGCAGAGTCTGATTGTGTAGGTTTTAATTTTTTGTATTATCACATCAAGATATTTACTTGAGTGAGTAATTTTTACACCCTTCCTCCTTATGACATATGCATCATTATTTAAACAGGGTGTTTGTTGTTCTAACCTTGCAATTATTGCATGAAATGAAACATGATATAGTGGGGAAATGCATACCACAAAGGTGATAATTTCACAGTATACTTTCATTTTTGATTCATTCTTGCTTCAGAAGACACATTAGGTCCAATTTTGTTCCAGTTTAATTTTACTGTGGTGATTACTTTGTTGATATAAGACATCCTTTCCACCATTTTAAAACAGTGATTGAATGGAAAATATAAGTGACTGTCAAGGGTGCTGGTCTCTTCATTGTATTCTTGTTGCGTTTGAAGTATATGGGAGTCTTTAGTGTTGGGATATGTATGCGCGTCTGATGCATTTCTTGTTGGTTCTGCTGGCAGGAAAATGTATAGCAGAATCGTTCATCCTGGAGAGGGGAGGAAGGGAGAGGCACTGAAGATAGCTTCTCCCTTCCTTTGCTCCAGGAACCTGTTTGGAGTTACAGGAAAAAGGAACAAAATCTTACCTATTTTCTGTCAGCTTCTAATTTCTTGGTGTCTACTTATCAGACATTGATGGAAAAAATAACTTGCAAGTAGTGCAAGGATGCTTTCTCTTCTGAATGTGCTTTTTTCATCTCCGATTAAACAGCAGAGAGCAACAGCAATGTTGCTTTCTCAACTAGTGTTGCCCCAACGTCTTACTTAGTCTTCATTTTGCTCATACAGTTCTAGGCGTTCCCATCTCGCGTTTAGCACACAATCCTTATTTGTATTACCTTGCTTGAAAGATTGTTTGGTATGTACCTTGTGATCAGGTGTCTCCAATCCCAGCCTGAGTTGCAGACCAGTGTTTGTACTGTGATGCACTTCTGCTTACTGTGTATCAGGCTGGCTGAGATAGCTTGTCCCTCATGTAGACACCATTCTCTCATTGTCCCATTCCACTGCTTTTACACTGGTTTGTAGATGAAAACAGAGATGCCACTTTAATAGATTACAACAACTTTAGTCATTATTAATTAAAGGAACTTACAATTAAGCTTAGAATTTTCAGGTGTCTTTACCTTGCTAGTCAAAGAAAATTAGCTTCTTGCATATGAGTCTTGTTTATTTTTCTGCAGTTTCTCTCCGACTCTGTTCAGTCAGCTTGTCTCAACTGACAGAAAGGACTCACCAGCTCCCTCCACCAAAAACCTGTCCCATTTCTAAGGGGAAAGAATCTAACCCTCATCAGTTCCATCTTGCGTCCCAAGTTGTTGCTGACTGAGGAAAGAATCTCCAGCTCATGCGAGTGCTGTTTTTCACATCTTCCAAGCAATTTTTGCTAGCAGAGAAAGATAGGAAATGTTTTTCCTTGAGGCAGTATGGGAGTTACTGTGCCTCTTGCTTATGTGTTGCATAAGAACTAAGCAGTTGACATTGGGCCAAACACATTAATAGCTACATTTTTCCTAACTCCAGTTATTTTGGGGACTGGGTAATTTTCACCATACTGGTGTAACTATGGTAATTCTAAACACCAACAGGCAAAAGCCAGCAATTCTGTGATTTCATCGCAACAGAAACTGTTCACCTGACTGCCAGGATTTTAAAAGGGTTAAGCCACAGTTACAAGCTGTATTGGACATTGTCTTGTCATCAAGGAATTGATTAAATTATATACACGTTCTTGCAGGTTTCAAGGGGAAAAAAGTCCATCAGCAAATGTGGAGGAGGGGACACTCCAGTTTAAACATAGGAGTGTAGGACCACATTAGATGCCCAGGCTGTCTAAAATAAGTATGGATTAGGATAAAACACACACTCTAAGGGAGACCTGTGTTCTGTCTGATTTCTAGCTGGATATGGCAAGGCATCTAAAATGGAGACAGAAGCTTGTGTTTTCTAGGAATTCAGTCTGACCTGGAGATTGCTTGTATTTTTTTGCCTGATCTACTTCCCCCCTTGGTAATAATATTGTCTGTCTTAAAGAATTTATTGAGTCTCATCGCAATATTCTCAGCATCCTGAATCCAACTGAAAGGAAGTAGTCTGCCATTGCATATGTTTCCTCATATATAATTGTTCTCTCTCTCAACCAGTGCATCTTTAAAAGAATGCAAGCATGTAAAGTGAAGCATCTCATATTTTTTCCAAAACCCCTCAAATTACACTTTCTTAGTACACAAAGTCACTCGGCTGCTGGATGAGGGAAAGGCTGTGGATGTGGTCTTTCTGGACTTCAGTAAAGCCTTTGACACAGTTTCTCACAGCATTCTGCTACGGAAACTGTCAGCCTCTGGCCTGGACAGACGCACACTCTCCTGGGTAGGAAACTGGCTGGATGGTCAGGCCCAGAGAGTGGTGGTAAATGGTGTTAAGTCCAGCTGGAGGCCAGTGACAAGTGGAGTTCCCCAGGGCTCAGTGCTAGGTCCAGTCCTGTTCAATGTCTTCATCAATGACCTGGATGAGGGCATTGAGGGTACCCTTAGCAAGTTTGCAGATGACACAAAGCTGTGTGCAAGTGTCGATCTGCTGGAGGGTAGGGAGGCTTTGCAAAGGGACCTGGACAGGCTGGACTGCTGGGCAATGTCCAATGGCATGAGGTTTAACACGGCCAAATGCCGGGTCCTGCACTTGGGGCACAACAACCCTAAGCAGAGCTACAGACTGGGAGAAGCCTGGCTGGAAAACTGCCAGGAGGAGAGGGACCTGGGGGTGTTGGTCAACAGCCGACTGAACATGAGCCAGCAGTGTGCCCAGGTGGCCAAGAAGGCCAATGGCATCCTGGCTTGTATCAGAAACGGTGTGACCAGCAGGTCCAGGGAGGTGATTCTCCCTCTGTGTTCAGCACTGGTGAGGCCGCTCCTTGAATATTGTGTCCAGTTCTGGGCCCCTTACCACAAGAAGGATGTTGAGGCTCTGGAGCAAGTCCAGAGAAGAGCAACGAGGCTGGTGAAGGGGCTGGAGAACAGACCCTATGAGGAGCGGCTGAGAGAGCTGGGGTTGTTTAGCCTGGAGAAGAGGAGGCTGAGAGGAGACCTCATTACTCTCTACAAGTACCTGAAAGGTGGTTGTGGAGAGGAGGGAGCTGGCCTCTTCTCCCAAGTGCCAGGGGACAGGACGAGAGGGAATGGCCTCAAGCTCCGCCAGGGGAGATTTAGGCTGGAGATTAGGAGGAGGTTTTTCACGCAGAGGGTCATTGGGCATTGGAATAGGCTGCCCAGGGAGGTGGTTGAGTCACCTTCCCTGGAGGTGTTTAAGGCACGGGTGGATGAGGTCTTGAGGGACTTGGTTTAGTGTTAGATAGGAATGGTTGGACTAGAAGATCCGATGGGTCCCTTCCAACCTGGTTGTTCTGTGATTCTGTATTGTCTTTGGTTGTTGTCTTGGCAATGATGTAGAAGATGCAGTGTTAAGTCTGGTCTCAATCAGTAAATAAACTTAGGTTTTTACCTCTCTTTTTGAACCTGAAACATCCAAAGAGAAACAAAACATTGTAACATTTATCTGGGAAGCTACTGATTTTAGATCATATCAAACCACACCAGCATTTTACCTTTTCTTTCTTCTGAAGACTAGAAATGCGCTTCAGAAGACAGTAGTGCAAGTTCATAAGAGGCTCAAAGTGAAAAGATTAACAAAATCAAATGTTTTACTTCTAATAGGAAAAAATGCTCCTTGAGAAACATAAAGAGGAACCTCAGCTGGAGTGCTTGACTGCTAATCTGTGCTCTCTCCCACCTGCTTTTATTTTTTGTAGCCGTTTCCACAGTTCTTGTAGCTTTTGAAAACGATAAATGGAGCTTTTCCCATGTTTATAAAATGGTTTATAAAATTAAGATTCATTGTGTTTTCCTTCCAGTTTGTTTGTTTATTGTAGCTAGTAAAGCCTTGCTTTCAATGTTATTCTGCTTCCCTGCTAAAGCACTTAGCTCTAGACTTTACTTGGCTCTGAAATTTTTCCTAGAGTTCCTCAAAATTATTCCTTTCTTTTATTTTCTGGAGCATGACCTTGGGGCAGCTCTGCTGTTTAATGGATGAGGAAAGGCAATTGATGGGTATTTTGTTTATTTGTTGTTTTTCTTGCTCAGTTTTTCTAGATGAAAATTGGCACAGGAGAAACCACTCTTCAAATGCCATTATAAAGTCTATATTGCTTATGCAATTCCACCTCTAAGAAGCATACATTTATGTCAAATGTTTCCCTGCTCAAAAGCCTGGCCAGCACTTTTAACTATGTGTTGTAAAATTCAACAGGAAGAAATGGAATACGTCGAACTCCTAGCAGCAGAAAAACATCAGGTTGAAGCCCTTAAGAACATGCAGCATCAGAACAAAAGCCTGTCAATGCTTGATGAAATTCTAGAAGATGTCAGGAAGGCAGCTGATAGATTGGAAGAAGAAATAGAAGAGCATGCCTTTGATGACAACAAATCTGTAAGTCGTGTTTTGGATCCAGTCTTTTTATTGGTGTGCATTTATTTTTTGTTGATATTTGCTCTGTAGAGCTGTCTCTCTTTTTGTTACATAGTTAGAATTTAGCAGCTATTTCAAAACAAAACAAATGCTTTTGGCTCTACATTTGTTTCTGCTTCCCTTTCAACAGAAGAAAGAATTTAGTGGTATAATGATTGCTTGTTAGGAGTGAGCAAACAGGAATAATCACTCCTTTTTGGTAGTGATTTCTGTGGTTTTGATTTGAAAGTACTTTTTGCAGCTGCCACTTAAACAGCAGCAAGTGTAATCAATCTCACTGATACAGCCTGTGAGAGTTTTGACATCTCAGTGGTGGTGGTGGGGAATGTGATGTTTGGACTTTGCGGGATATGAAGTTACCATGTTAAGCGTTGTCTTGACTTCTTTTTCTTACTTGATTTGGTGAGAAACTTGTAAGAGAACAATAATCCATGCAGATAGGTTTCACAGTCTGGGAACAGATGTGTTATTCAAAGTGAGAACTTGAAATGTGTTTGTGGTGTGGCTTTCTTCCACTTCTGACTTTGTACCTTGGGCTTTTTTGCATTCTTTCTGTGTCGCATGATGGATAGTTTCCCTCAGGAAAGGAGTACATCATTAAGATACATCAGTTTATTCTAGTGTCCCACTGTGCCACGTCCTCACAGACTGATTCCCTAAATCAGTCCTGTTTGCATAAACATGGGTTGCAATTTTCTTTGGGTTTTGCTTTCAAAAGGTTTTTGTTGATTTGCTGGTCGACTTCTGAGGCAAATGTAGCTCATGAATTCTGCCAAGGAGGAAAACAAGTTGTTCTGTAGGAGAGCGCCAGGCCATTCTTTGTAATTGTACTTTACTGATAGACAGCCAAAGTGGAGTTTATTTTGTTTATTTTGTTTATCCAGATGACAGCAATTGTACCTAGTGAGAATCCCACCTAGCTGGACCGAGAACAGGAAGGGACAAGGTAGCTGGGGTGCCCTCTTCCGTTCCACTGGGGTATAACGGGATGCTTTAATGAGACCAAGAACGAGGTTTCTTCTGCTGCACCTGCTAATTAGGAAAATATCGATGCTCTGGCTTTGGAGGACTATTGGCATGTCCACCTTTGCAAGAAATACCTAGCATGTTTTCTCTTAAGCTTAGACCCCGAGGTGCTAGAACAAAGATGCTGTAGTAGAATCATCAGTAATCTGATAAATCACAGAATCATTTGGGTTGGAAAAGAACTTTAAGATCATCCAGTCCAACAATAAAGACACAAAAGTTTCTATTAAAATATAATCAAATAGAGAAGTGTAGTAGGTAATAATAGTAAAAAAGAGAATCTTAGCTAATCCACTTAATGCAAGACAAGCATTTGTTCTGTTACATACAACCCACTTTCAGCAACTGCTGTTTTAGGAAATAAAATCCTGAAAATAACTGCTTTCTCTCATTATGCCCTCAAATCTATTAATATTTAAAAATTCATCTGAACCTGTAATAGCTACTTGTGCTCTTCTAGCATAGTCAGTCTTCTGTCAATTCCCTAATCTTTTGTAAAAATATACGTACTATCCACACAATGTGTGATTTTTTTTAATATATTACACACAAAAGGATTGGTTTTCATAATTGTCTTTATTCTTAAAAAGTCTTCCTTTTTTCTTAATACTGTTTCAGACCTAGACTGTGAATTCCACTAAATGAGGAACGTGTTTATCCAATTGCAGTGCTTTTATATGATCTTTCACACATTTTTAATTCTGATGCAGAGAAGGTTGGTTAGATTCCAGGGACATAAGCTACCAGGTACAGAGGAACATATAAGAAACTCTGTATGAATTTGGAGTTAGAGCTTCAAAGTAGATGTTTCACTGCTGATGTATTCTGTAAGATAATGTTGCTTAGTGAACACTATTGCTGATGTCATAACGTTAAATTCCCAAGAAGACACTAGAACAGATATTGGTTTATTTAGTGTTCTGGTTTTGAGGCACAGTAATAGTCATCTGCAAGATGAGGACACTACACTGAGCAGTGAAATAATTCCAGTATGAAAGTCGGTGTAAAGTATGATGGAAATTGCAGAGCCAACTTCTTTAACAGTGTGCTCTAAGCTCTGTTTTTGTAGCCTTGGAATAGCAACGAGGGTGTGGGAGAGGGGATCAAGAGGAAAAAATACCAGAAAATCAGTAGGATTGTGCACTTATTGTGTATTCTGATTAGAAACCGTTCTTTGTGTTTGCTGACTGTAGGGAAGCGTTTTTAGTTTGCTCCAATACTGTGAGAGTAGTTTGCATGTACGTGGCATGCAGCTGCTTCTGCTTTCTCCTGTCAGCTGAAAACATGAAAACGTGGTTTGGTCTCTTGGACTTGGCAATGGTCACCTAATTGTGTAATGCAAAATAGGCTGGTAAGTAGGGAGCTTAGGGAAGGAAATACAGAATGCATACAAAAAGACAGGTTTGGGGAGAAAAAAGAGTGAATTTTCACGATACATAAAAAGAAAATGGTCATCAGCTTCTTACTCGAACAGCTCAAAATGCTGATGTTTGAAGAAGCTATTTATGCTTCTACATGATTCTGCAAACCTCATAATTTGTTTCAAATTTCTTCCCTCCCATCTGATTCTTAGTCACTTCTGGTTCTTTAGAGGCCCATCATATTACATGATGCGCAAAGACAGGGGAAGAGGTCATTCCTACAGTAAAGTTTTGTATTTAATTGCAGGTTAAATTTTAAATCTTTACTGGAGTGTAAAAGAGGTAACAACTGTTGCTGAATAGTGGTAAAATCTACGTCATTTAAAAAAAACAGTGAATCATGAAGTCATCCTAGAGTCCTCCACATTGTAATTACAGTCACTGAAGAAGGAGCTATGTAGAAATAGGTTTTATCCTCTTATATTTACAGGACAGTGATTTCTTGACTTAGAATGCAGTCGTTATTTCAGATTTTGTGAACTGAATATCACCTTGTAATCTCTAATTGGTTTTGTTCAAGGTAATGAAATCATAGAATCATATGTTTCAATCCATCCTTTTGTGTTCTAAATGTGATACAGCTTTTTTTTTTTTCTTTTGATAATACAAATTCAGCTTAGATGCAATTGAATATACTGAAGTAGAATTTTACAGCTTTGAAACCCTATCTCTGGTTTTTTTTGGTTGGATAACTTGGCTAAAGAGGTATGGAGAACTCCTCATTTTTAAAATGGAAGGCCTTTTAAGTTATGGACATGAAGTTTTGATAAAGAGACTGAAGGAATTCTCCAAGAGGTTTTAGTTGGTGTCAACCAATTCTGGAGCAATTTCAAGCACAGTTAATAGTCTTTCGCATTTTACTATGTGCTTTGCTGGTCCCTTTTGTTGTTGTTATTTGCTTTCTTACAGGTAAGAGGTGTTAACTTTGAAGCAGTTTTAAGGGTGGAAGAAGATGAAGCCAACTCCAAAAGAAATGCTTCAAAAAGAGAAGTAGAGGATGACTTAGGTCTTAGCATGCTTATTGACTCCCAGAACAATCAGTATATCCTTACCAAACCCCGAGATTCAACCATTCCTCGTGCTGATCATCATTTCATAAAGGTAATAATTTTGGAGACGTTCTTGTTGTTTATTTTGGTAAGATTTAGTTCCACTAGTTTGGATGCCAGTGCTGCTTGACTGGATAGTTTCAACATTTGTCCCTCTAAAGCTACCCTGTCTTCTGGTGATCTAGCCAATATGTTCCCTACTCCCACTATAGTCTCTACAAGATTTATCGTGATGCTGCATGAATCCCCTGTTTTCATCTGACGTAACTTGTTGCACCTTTGGGACAGCATCCCTTCTCTTAGACTACAGACTGTTAAAGCAAGCTACTGCTGTGCCCAATAAACCATTTTCATATTGTCACTGAGAGAATTTATCTGGTCACATCTTGTGATGGAAAAAAGGAATGCTGGGAAATACACAGGCGTGGGTTTTACTGTATTTGTGCTTTGTGTAGATTACTGCACTGGGATGTTTTTTAATTAACAAAACAAAAACAAAAGCAAAGCAAACCAAAATGGATATGTTTCACCATATTGTTTTAACTCAAAGTGTCATCTCCCACCTCACAATTCCCCAGGATTCTGCCTACTTCTTATAATGTATTTAAAATATTATTAAATTGATCAAAAGTTCCCAGAGCTGCTTAAAGTCAATACATCTTCTGCTTCATGTACAAAACTGCAGCATTTATTCCTGCAACAAAGAACTTTTCTAAAGTTGTGTGTTCTTTTCACAGGCAGTAGCCTACATTCAATTTTACAGTGCTGATTTATGTTTTGAAAGATAGCAGTCTTTAATTTCATCACAAGCTTGTGTGTCCTTTATATTAACACATTTGTCTATCTTTGTGTATTTAGGACATTGTGACTATAGGAATGCTGTCTTTACCATGTGGCTGGCTGTGCACAACAATAGGATTGCCAACCATGTTTGGATATATCATTTGTGGAGTGCTCTTAGGACCATCAGGGCTGAATAGTATCAAGGTAAGCGTGCCAGTTGCTTCTTGACTGATTTATTTTGTTGAAATATTTAAAAGTAGTTTTAAGAGAGTACGGTATTGCCTGCCTGAAATATACTTGAAAACAAATAAGAATCCTCAGGCCTCGACCTTTGCAAAGTGATTCCTTAAAATTTTATCATTCAATCACTATTTTCATATTTTTTCTTCTATATACTCATGACATAAGCAGTAGTTGAAAGTGAAAGCTGAAGGTTGTGTGCTGTGAGTTTTTTGTTTGCTTTATTCTTTTCTTTTTGTTTTTAATCATAAACCATCACATTTGAGAACCAAATTAATTAAATGGTATCAGATATTCAGAAACTTGCAAAAAGTCAGTGTTGGGAGTAGAGGAAGTGTTTAAAACAAGTAGTTCCCTGAATAGTGTAGCTTACCTTCCTAGAGAGTTATTGTGTATCTGTGGCTCTTTCATCCATCCTAGTCACCCTAGTTTTCTTCCAGTCCCCCACCTACATTCCTGAAGTCTTTTGAACCTTTTTAGCTCCGTCCCGTGTACCCTGATTTCTAGCTCATGCAAAACCATGGGCTGTGGTTGGCTGGACATTGCACATGTTTTGATTAGTGGTTTTCTGTGCCTTAAAACATAGTTTAGCCAGCAGGCAAAACAGAACACGAAGTTGCAGAGTACAGTCCAGTTAGGTTACATGTATCTGTTGCATTGATATCCACATAGCTGCTTGGAACCTACTGTCTTTGCAACGTGTATGCTCATGTGGACTTTTGTTGAAAGTGACTTTTGGGCTCAAAAGTAAGTGAGGATCTGTAGAAATAGCAGGATTTTGTCCATCTTGTGTTGGAAGACAAGACTACAAATATTACACTTACAAAATGTCATATTCTAAAACTGTGATTTGGAAATAACCTTTGTATTGCACGTAGCTTCTGGGTTGAGAAGGTCTGGAAAGCTCAAACACTTAGGCTGGGAAATAAGTTTGTAAGCTTGGCATTTGAAAGAGATTCAGCAATGAATTTTCGGAGACTTACACCGAGGAAGGCGATGTGGTCTGAACAGATTCGTGAGAGGCTTCTCTAGGACAGTTTCTTAGTAGGCTGCCAGTTTCTTGTGGAGTTGTGATTAAATGTTATTAATCTGGATAATGTGCATATCAACTAAATCCCTTTTGTGTGCTCTCTCCTTTTGTCTCTTCTGCATTTCATAAAAAAGTTGAGAGTTGGAGGGACTGAGAGGCAGACGAGGAAGATGGTTTCTATCTCCACTTCTCACTAATTGATAATAGACCCCCTTCTCTTCTGCTCTGGACTGCAAAATACATAGAAATGCAATGTTATGTTTTTAGAATTGTATGGACTATTTCAGTTGGAAGGGACCTACAGTGATCATCTAGTTCACTTCAGGGCTGACCAGTAGCCAAAGCATGGTGTTAAGAGCGTTGTCCAAATGCCTGTTATACACGGATGGGCTTTTGAGGCATTGGCCGTCTCTCCAGGAAGCCTGTTCCAGTGTTTGACCACCCTCTTAGTGCAAAAATGTCCAGTCTGAACCTCCCCTGGTGCAACTTGGGACCATTTCCACGTGTCCTAACACTGGATACTAGGGTGAAGATCTCAGCATCTCTCTCTTCTCTTACTCAGGAAGCTGCAGAGAGCAATGAGGTCGCTCCTCAGACTCCTGTTCTCCAGGGTAAACAAACCCAAAGTCCTTAGCTGCTCCTCAGAGGACATTCCTTCCAGCCCTTTCACCAGCTTTGTTGCCCTCCTCTGGATGGCTAAATTCAGCAGGATAATCACCTCTTTTGACCAGATGGGTTACACTGTTTGATGCACCCAAGGATGTGGTTTGCCCTCTTAGCTGCCAGGGCACGCTGCTGACTCCTACTAAGCCTGCTGCCAACCAGCACCCCTAGAATCCTTTCTGCAGGGCTGCTCTCCAACCACCCATCTCCCAGTTTGTTATTGTACCTGGTATTACTCTGTCCTAGGTTCAGAATCCAGCATTTTGACTTGTTAATTTTCATCCCATTAATCATCGCCCAATGCTGCAATCTATCTAGATCCCTCTGCAAGGCCTCTTGTCCCTCAAGAGATTGAACAGCATCTCCCAGTTTGCTATCATCAGGAAACTTGCTAATGATGCATTCAACTCCTACAACCAAATTGTTGATAAATACACTGGACAGAACTGGCCTTAGAACTGAACCCTGACGAGCACTGCTAAGGGCCAGTTGCCAGCCAGATGTAGCCTAATTTTTCCTGTTGTTACAGGGAAGGCAGCCGCCTTTGTTGCTGTTGCACCCTTCTCTCTGAAGTGGAAAGACTGATAATTTTACTGGCTGGAGAGATGAATGCATGGAGTCTATAAGACAGAGGGCAGAACAGCAACTGCGGTTTTACAGAATGATGATACCAATAGACCAATAAAGTAACTATCTAGAAATAAATTCTGGAATTCAAGCCTTGGTGTTTAATAGATGGCATAAAATGTAACCAATTTATTTTCAACAAGCAAGCAAGCTCACCTGGATTAAAGCACACATTCATTTTGGCTGACCAGCAGTATCTAACCAAATTATCTAGTAGCAGCCAAGTGATGGGAAAAATGAAAGATGCTGAGGGAACTTTTCATGTCCTGTGAGCAGCAAGTGAACTGCTTATGGAAACATAACAAGAAACAATTTGGGGTTTTTAAGTGTACTTATAAATTGTATTGCAATTAGACTACTATGCACTGATTTTTGTTTTAATTTTTTTAGTCTATTGTACAGGTGGAGACGTTAGGAGAGTTTGGCGTATTCTTCACGCTCTTTCTAGTTGGTCTGGAATTTTCACCTGAAAGATTAAGAAAGGTATTTTTGTATAATACCTCTACATTGGAGGATTTAACTGCTAGTATTGTATATATCAGTAATAGTTAGATTTTTACACTCTTCCTGTAATACACTGGTGTAACTTTGTGCATCTCTGACAAGACAAATATGACATTTGCTTTTTCTCTTTCATTCGTTTGAAAGAACAGAATTCATTTGGTGTGTCTGAAAAAATGCAACACCTTATTCCTCTTCATTTTAGTAAACCAGTTAGATTACTAGAAAAAAATATCATGCAATTTATGGCAGTCTATCTCTGCTTTATTTTAACATGCAGTAACATGCAGTTGCTGTTATGGAGCATCCAGTGATGTTTGCCATTCCTATTATAAAAAAAAAATATCAGATTGTTAAAGTACTGCATACTGAATTGGTGATACATACTGTACTGGCTAATAAACTGACTCTGCAAGTACGTTAGCACAATCTGGAATATTACATGGAATCATAGAATGGTTTGGGTTGGAAGGGACCTTAAAGATCATCCAGTTCCAACACCCTTGCCACCTCCCACTACACCAGGCTGCTCAAGGCGCCCACATGATGTGGCCATTAGGATTCATCAAAAAGGATACCAATTTCTTTTTTCTTCATTTTAAAACCCCCACAACTTATCTCATAAACCAGCTAGAATTATAATAGCGGAAAATACTACTGCAAAATATGTTAAGAATGTATGCATGTAAAGAGTTGCATTGTGTGATTTGTTCCTAAACTGGTTGTTGTGGATTCATGGGAGTATAAAAGCTTAATTGAAATGTGTTAAACTTTATAAGCATTCAGCTTAATCTGCTATTTCTAGTCCATCTAAACTCAAATATAAAATTCAGTAATTCAGGGGTTCCTAAACTGGTATGTAAATTGCTGCTTCAGAGTTGTACACGCACCACTGTGGACCAGGCTGCTGGTATTCAGAATGTTCTTTGCCACCCCCATTTTTTCCCAGCTCTGGAATAGCATCAAATAATTGGCCTTCCATTTGGTGATTTTAATATATTTCAAACTATAGTGGACCTTTGGGCCTTAATTTGTCTGTGAGCTCTGGGAAATTTACCTAATTTTTGATAATGAGCTTTCTGGCATAAACTGTCTACTAGATTATTAACTTTGGAGTTTTAGGATGTGCAGGATGGCATCCTGGTACTTCTGTGGCTCAGCATTGCAGCTCCAAATCATGCATACTTACCTGCTAATGTCTACTGAAAATCACTGTATCTTATCAGTGAGGAAAGTGTCATCAGACTTTCAGAAGTACTTGTTTTCTTCCCAAGGTATGGAAAATATCTTTGCAAGGACCCTGCTACATGACGGTTCTGATGATTGCCTTTGGTTTACTGTGGGGACACTTGCTCCAAATTAGACCAACACAAAGTGTCTTCATTTCTACTTGTTTATCTTTATCAAGCACGCCACTGGTGTCGAGATTTCTTGCAGGTAGTGTTCGAGGCGATAAAGAAGGTAAGTATGATTTTAAATAAGGACCACTGTAGTACCTACAGTGACATTTGAAAGAAGTTTACTTTGTAGTGTTATGAGAAAAACTAGTGAAAGAAACAAAACAAACCCTATTGTTAAGTCTGTTTTACAAGTGATTATCCTCCTTTAACAGTGGCCAGTGTTGTGTATATTCTGTATGAGGTGTACCTGCTATTTACATTGCCAGTCCTTTTTGGAGAAAGACTGCATAGCCTAACCTGTACTCCTAGTGTTAAGAGATGACTTGAGGAATCCTTGTGGTTTTGAAGAGGTTACCAGGGGTAGACCCTTACTACTAGTCTGTCATCAGGGCAGAAAGGGTAACTTAAATAATTCATCCTTCTTCAGTAAACTAAGAACAGCCCAGCTACTCTTTTAATATCTAACAGCTCTTCAAAAAGTACCTTCAAGTGCCATGTTGCTTGCTTCTCAAAGACTTCTAAATGTTTCCTTTCAAAAATGTTGCCATCCTGCTTTCTTTCACTTAAACCTCCCTCATATGTACTGCATTAAAGTTCTCCACACATCCTAAAATTTTCATATTCTAATGCCTAAATTCAAAGTTATGTTTTACACCTGCTGGCTCTTATGTGTCTGTATTATTCTAGACGCTATGCTTTAGTAAAGGAGTTTCAGTAAATGCATAACTAGTGCTTAACTGCTAGGCAAAGTCTGTATTTTTATTGTGTAATGGAAGCTCTGCTTTAATATTTATTTATTTATTGCTATGTCTTTATATTTTTTAACTTATTTTATTTAGTTAATGGGGAAAACAAAACTTAAAATGCTTTTAATTACTTCATCGCATTGAGAACTATGCTTAGCTTCTATTTGATTAAGACATTTCCAGATTTCTGAGCACTGCAGGCATTCAGAGATGCTGATGAATGTTTCCATGACTGCTTTGCTGGTGTACAGGGGATATTGACTACAGCAGCGTACTACTTGGCATGTTGGTGATGCAGGACGTGCAGCTTGGTTTATTTATAGCTGTCATGCCTACACTAATTCAAGCAGGAGTGAGCACATCTACCAGGTAAAAAAAAAATACCAAAATCCTTTATCTGTCTATCCCTCACCCCCTTCCAATTAGTATGTAGAGCACCAGTATGAATGTGAAAGTGCTGCAGTTAATGTCAGTTCCATAAAAAACATGCACTCCATCCTGCGAGTTCCCTTCACCATTTGTACTTGTCATGTTATGTGAGGATATTCTTTCTGCTCCAGCTGCCATAGTCTCATCCTTAAAATTTGTAGTGAAAAGTTTGTTATTGTAAACAAAAAATTTAATTTCTTCAGTCACTTTATTCCCTCAAGGCATGTTTTTGTCAAAGACTAAGCAATAGTATTATTGAGCCTGATGGCCTTGACCTCGAAGATCAATCAAGAAAAATCTTTTTGAATCAACATGGAGGTAACTTCTAGGCTGTAAAAGAGATTGCTGGGCAGATTTAGTATTCAACTAGTTTGCTAATGTACCTAAGGATCTCATTGTAGCTGCTTAGTTTTGAACATCTGCAGAATCAGATCTTTTCACTTAAGAATAACTACTTGGGAGGCACGAAAGCACTTGAAAGAAATGTTTTTTTGTTCTTCTCTTCCAGCATTTTCAAGGAAATACTGAGAATACTGATACTGATTGGCCAAATTCTCTTTTCTCTGGCTGCTGTTTTTCTTATGTGTCTTGTTATAAAGACTTACCTCATAGGACCATATTATCGCAAGTTGCATGCAGAAAGCAAAGGGAATAAAGAAATCCTCATTCTAGGAATAACTGCCTTCATGTTCCTTATGTTAACGGTAATTTTTTAAATTAATTAAACACTTTGATATATGTGGTAGTTTATTGCATCAGTATTGCAAAAGCCATCACACTGCATACCTGTGTACCTCTGTAGTTAATTATTTGGTTTTAAAATGTTTGAAAACAAGCCCCAAATGCACAAATGATTCACGCATTTAAGCACAGATGAGTAAGGATATATTAAATTTGAATGTCAATCAGATGAACTTTTGCTGGTAACTTTTAATACAGCCAGTTAAAGAATTATGATTCTGGTTTTAATTTTGAGCACTTGAAAATAATTGAGGATGGGTTTTGAAATACTGATAATAGCCGATTGTGACATTTACTCATAAGTCTCTTTTCAGTAGCAACTTCTCAACGTGTTTTTTGTTCTAAAATAGTTCTTTTTTCCTGTGGGAGACAAACAGTTTGGGATGAAGTTGAGAGATTAGAGAAATGCTTTAAGGTTCATAGATTTTGATATCCCTTTTAGGTTGAGTTCATTGTGCTCTGAGTCTTCCTTCTATTTGTTTCTATCTCACGTTTCAGCCTTCTGAAAAACTATTCTGCTGGAGAACAGAATGTGAGACTCACTGATAATGATGTGGGTTTGAAACTCCCATTATCCTGTCTGTGCAGATTGTTGTCCTCTGAGAATTTATGAGAAAAATTATCCTGAAAAGTTCCTGTGCATGCACCTTTTTTTTTTTATAGGAGTATTTGCTTAATTGCAGGTCTGTCAGAGAAAGCTGACCTCCTTTAAGAAGAAGGTCAAGAAAGAAGTTAGTGAGAGCATAGCTTTATATTTTGTTGTTTCCTAATAGGCAGACATAACATTTGTAGAACCACTTCAATATAAAACAACCAAACCACAGAAGTTGCATAGAATATTATGGTAACTAGAATCATAGAATTGTTTGATTGGAATAGACCTTTGAGATCATTGAGTACAACTGTACCTGTCCTCTACTAAACATTGTCCTTGAGCACCTCATCTACCTGTCTTTTAAATACCTCCAACAGAGTTGACTCAGCCAGCACCCTGGGCAGCCTCTTTGCCCCAAAACCCTTTTGGTGAAGAAATTTTTCCTGATATCCAGTTTGAACCTCCCCTGATGCAACTTGAGGCCATTTCCTCTCATTCTATCCCTAGGTACTTGGGAGAAATGACCAACACCCACCTCACTACAACCTCCTTTCAGGTAGTTATAGACAGTTAAGACAGAAGCAGTCTTGCATTAAAGAATGGCCTACATAGACTGATCTGATTCACTTGGGTGCATTGTGTATCAAATATACAAGGAATTAGTGTACGTGACTTTACATGACGTGTATATATGAATGTGAGGGAGAATATGTTTGAGAGTGGTGGATTCATACTGCAAAACCTCAATGCTTCTTCAGCTGGGTAAGTGTTTGTAAAGGAGCAAATGTTTTGTATACTTTAGGCACAAACAGGTTTTCTTTTAAAGTTGATAAATAATGCATCAAAGGGAATAATACAAGGGATACTCCATGAAACCTCAGTAAAACAGATGAGATGTTTGATGCTCACTGACACTGATACATTCATTGTAGTAATGCTGCAAATTGTAGTTTGAATACAAAGAATTAAAAAAACAAACAAAACCAACAAATCAAAAAAGTATTTTTGAGCAGCTCAACAAACAAATCCTCTGGAAAACAAATTCTAATTTGGTATAGATGCCCCACTACAGTAGGAACAAAAACATAGAATGAGGGATGGCAATCTAATTTGAAAGAATATTGCACACGGTGGAAAGGATAAATTGAGGTTTGGAGGTGCCAGGTAGAAAAACAATTAAATTGCCCTGGTTCCTGCAAAGATCTTTCTCCATGGAAAAGCAAGCTTAAATATTTATGGAGTTTGTATAATTATCTGCAAACATGGAATTTTCCATACTGATGCAATTCTAAAAAAGTTTTTGAATTTGTAGAGGGAGGGATAGGAGAGCACATATTTCAGCAACCTTGACCAAAGATGATTCTGTAGTGCCATTTATAAAACTTGATAGGCACTTTTAAATTAAATATTTTGATAACTCATCTAGCATGTGAGTTATTCTGCAGGCCACATCCTTCCCAATAGATAGCAAAGGGAGTAGGAATGATATGGTATTACTACTTCATGCATGTAATTACTTATTAGATATTTTGATGTTGTCTGGATTTCTGGGGTCCGCTTAAGTTTAATCCTGTATTTGGGCTCATCCGTAGCACTAGCACATGTAAGGCACATTATATATAAAGTTAATTTATTTCACTTGTTCCCCGTGTTTGAAAATCTCAGATTAATTGAACAAGAATTACCCTTTCTCTGCCAATAAGGGCAAATTCTATATGGGGAAAACAAGAGGGAGGATAGGACAGAAGAGATTCCTACACTGCAGTGAGAGTGAACAGCTTTGATGTAAGGATTGTCCTGTCAGTTGAGTAACGTCCTTTATGGAAGTGACTTTTCTGAACTGTTTGGCTCACTTGAATAATATTACAATCCATTAAATCTGGAACAGGGTCATAAATACATCTCTTCTTGGTAAACCAAGAAGAAGAGCTGCAACGAATCTCAAATAGGAGATACTTAGCAAGATTTGGAGCTTAAGATACCTCTTTCTGTTGCCATCTGTTTCCAGAATTAACTGAAATTCCTTTCCCTTTTTTCCGTCAATGAGTTATGTAGATTGGATGGGGGGATTGTGTCACGTGCCAATCCTGTAAAAGTCTAGCTGACTTTGAGACACAGTTGTGTATCTTTCCACCATGTACCTTGTCATCAGTTACAAAGATTCAATAGGTCATTATTACATTTTAAGCAACTAATTTTCAAGATTTGAGTTATGCAGATACTGCATTGTTTTTAAAGTGGGGAACTTTTCCTGAATCACAACATAAAGAGCAAATCTATCTTATGGTTTTAAATATGATCATTTAGGGTAGATGGCCACACTGGTACTTCTAGGTCAAGATATTTGCCACAAGGAGCTCAAGAACACGTTGTAAGTCAGCCAGTATGTTCAGTGGTGTAGTTATGCTTTTTCATGTTCTATAGGTCCAGAAACATTACAAGAAAAATTGTTTTAAACACCATCCTCATAATGTATTGCTGTATTGAATATCTGCAGGACGAGGGAGTCAGTTCTGTTATGTTTTAAAATTACATTGCTGAAAGTTGTTAAGAAATTGGAAAAAATAAAACATGACCAGGATAACAGCTACATTTATGTGTTTATAGGACTGTGCATGCACGTGAGGGGTGAGTGACTTTGAGTTTGACTGCTTATGGTTGACCTGGGATGATGGCATTAAATGGAGGGAAATTGCCAGCTTGCTTTATATACCAAAAAGATGAAAAGAAAATATAGCTAAGTTATTGTAGTACTTTATGTATGAAAACGTACATACTTTTTCCTTCCGTGTATTAGGAATGTCATTTCTTGTTTGCTTGGAGTACTCCTCAATGGTTCATAACCCGCTTATGAACTCTTATTCTATCAATTAAAAGAAGATGAGTAAGGAAGAACTGTACTCTCAAATATTCCAGCTAATTATTTAATAAATGACAGTTGAGATAGAGTTTTTACAAGGCTCACTAAAAATTATTTTCATTTCCGTTAAGGCTTTACTTCCTTAAAATGCAAGCTTAAAATTCACTTTACTCTTTGGGCACATTGAAGTTATTACAGCCTAAAATTCTAATACATTTATCTCCAGCAGAGATTTCTTTGATTTTACTGGCTTACCATATTCATTAAGCTTCTGTGATGATTAAAGAGAAGCAATAGGATAGATGTTATTAGTGAACACAGCAAAACAACTGCTGAACAAATGGTTGAAATTCAACTGGAACGTGTTATAGCAGTAATGTTTATTTCTGTATTTGTTGCTATGGTAGAACATTTGAACATAAAAATCCAATATCCTTGTGAAAGCAAGCAATCTTTCCTGAATTAGGGTAAGATTGGACCTATGAAAACAAGTGAAAATGAACTTGTACTGGGAAAAACATGAAAACTGACAAAAGTTTTCATTTAATTTGACTGAAAAAGCTTTCTGTGATGTAGCAGTTGAAAAAAGAACAGTGCAGATCCCAGTTGTTAGAGCCCAGTTTGGCAAAGGCAAAATATTAAATGGTGCAAGCAGAGAGAGATCACTAAATCCAAAATACCATCCAAGTTTTGCTTATACAAGAAACTGTTGAGAATGCCTTCCTGCCAGCAAAACAAGCCCTCTCCTAAGTGTGCGTGTGTGCGCCTGTGCACACCCACACATTATATACAATAAACTCTCATAGTACAGATTTAGTTGAGGGAATGCATCCACTTATTGATAATATTATTGGAAATACAGAGACTAGGAAGGGAATAGTAAAAGGAGATTCTCTATAGTAGATATGAATCTGAAGAGCAGACTTGTGGAGGGTAGATAGGGTTAAGAAAATTATGTAATGTTTGGTTCTTTTCTTGCCAGCTCACCTGCTTTGCACTTTTCGTTGTGTAGAGTGACCTATGAATTTTGAGAATCTGAAGTAGTGTAGTACCTAGGAAGTAAACAAGGAATAGGAAAATTAGCCCTTTTATCTACCTGCCCCTTGAGCTCATACTTAGCTTGGCATAGTGTGAAGGAATGGAATTCAGATTTTATGCTGTGGGAGCAAACACAGACCAACATACTGTTTCCTTCAGTTATTTATGATTCCTTCTGAACAAGCATGTTTCTTTTGTACTTAAATTGTTCCTTGCTTGAATAGTAATGCTTGTGACGACACATTATCATGCTGTTCCAATACAAAAGATGCTGAATCCCTTCTTGCATGGTAACCGAACCATGTATGTGGGAATACTTAAAATATTAGCTATAAATGTTGTGATCTGGAGCTCTGTTGTAGCTAACAGCACTTAAAAGTAGGGGGATTATGTCTGCGTAACTCCAGCTTTATTTGAAGAGACTATATTGAATCTTAATCATACTCAAGAGGTTGTGACTTTTAAAACAACCATTTTGTTGTGTGATTGAGAACCATTTAAATGTTTCAAATTCATAATTATTTCCTTTATCTTATTCATCTTTTGGTGATTTTAACGCCTTTTATATATAAATTTCCTTCTTCCTCCTTACAATTTCAAATTGTGGTGAAAAACACTGAAATCCCTTTTGTTTTAAAATGAGAGTAACATTATAATGTTCTTTTGTTGGTTTTACCCGATCAGTGACTACTTACATTAGTTGATGGAACCAATTTGTTTTCTTAAATATCTTGCAATAAATTATAGACTGTTAGCACAAATGGAATTGCATGGTGAGCATTCAGACATAAATACTTCAATGTACAGAAGTCAGGGGATTAATTTTAGGTGGCGTTGTATGCATAGCTGGAAGACTTGTTTATTGTCTTTTGCTCTCCTCCGTTAATTTCAAGTTGCTTGAGTTTTACCTTACAATGTAACACTGTTCAAGATATAATGAATGTTGTCCATAAATCTACTATGGTGTATTGCTGCTTAATCTAAATTAGTATGCAAGTAAGTCTTCAGTTTTAAATGTTCTATTAATATTAATAGCATCACCCTTTCTCAGTAGGATGACAGTCTGCAGCAGCATGGTTTTACAGTAATTATTTTAAAACACACTTTATACTGACTAAAAGAGCTGTTTGCTTTTTTAGTGTTCTGAGCATTGCCTTAAGTGGTTGCTTTGGTTTTAGTCCAGTCTACACGTACCTTTCATCTCTTCCTTCTAGTACCCTATTCAAATAATAAGAATGAAGCAGTCTGAATTCTTTCAGATATTCAACAGTTTACTTCACGTTCTTAAATGCATCCCTATTCAGTAAAGCGCACAGACTCATTTAAGTTCAATTCATGCTAATAAAGTGTAATTTTTGCCTGGAACTTCTGCTAAATTGCAACTCTTCTCCAAGAGTCTGAGCTTTGAGATTTCCCCCCTACTTCAGCTTTGTTTGATAGCTGGAAAATGCGCTGTTCTTACAGCTTTATTTCACAGCCTCAATGCATTAAGTAATGCTGAGTCTGAAGCTGTTACAGTCTTATCTCGTTTTTGTGAGATCAGATACTATCCTTACAAGTGACACAAAGTGTAGATTAAGACATTTATTTTTGGTTTTGTGTGGAAGGAGGTAACATGTAGAGGAATCTTATATAAATACCGTACTGCAGAACACTGAAATAAATACACTAAATTCTACTTCTTGTTGAACTTGCCTGAAGACACAGTCATTTCCTACATTCAGTAAAATGTACAGTTCTATAATTTCACTGTGAAATGGTATATAAAGTCACTTGGGGCTAGAGAAAAGCAATAGATTCTCTGTTATTTCTTGACAGATCACAGAGCTGTTGGATGTTTCAATGGAGCTGGGATGCTTCTTAGCTGGAGCTCTGATCTCTTCTCAAGGTCACATGGTTACTGAGGAGATTATGTCCTGTATCGAACCAATTCGTGACTTTCTCGCCATCATTTTCTTTGCATCCATAGGTAACTTTCATGAAAACTCACTTTAAAAATAGTCTTAAGCTACAAATGTGGGGGAGGAGAGAAAAAATACCTACAGATTGGGTGGAAGAGAGATATTTTATTTTGTTAACATGCTAAACTGTTAACTGACCACAATATTGGTTTGTCTTTGTTCCTAGTTTTAAATGTAACATTGATTTTTATAAGCAATTTCCATGTTGCATTCTTGATTCTTGTTTTACTCTGTTTTTCATTGTTAATCCTGAATTCATACTATTTAAAACATGTTACTAAAGATTTTACAGGAAAAAAGGTCTTTGGTTGTTGTGTGTGTTTGGTTTTTTAATGTTTTCCTGTTTTCCTAGTGGCTATATTTGTAATTTATACTAAAATTGTATTACTATTTTGAGTCAATTGGCAGAGTAGATTTCAGGTTCTTGTGGCTTGGCTTTCTTTAGAAGCAGGATATGATAATGGAAACAGATTTTTTTTTTTTTTTTATAACAACTTGTCTCTTTAGTTAGGAAAATGTGATCTGTGTGTTCTCAATGCAAGTAAAAAATAATTGAACAAGATGTATCACGAACAATCTGAATGCCAGCTGAAATGCAGCATTGATTCTTAAGACCAAGAGAGTAACTCATTGTGTTTGTTACTCAAACCGAGTTAAATCTGAGAATATTTACAATCGGTAGCTTCATTTTGAACTGCTGCATTCTTTAGCTGACCATGCATGCCCTACTATTTCTCTAACAGAAAATGAAAAGCATTACTGAAGTGCTTAATTAAGTAAGTAAGGAGACCAGCCCTGTGAGAGTACGCACTTCTCCCTATGGATTGTTTAGGAGATGCGTGTTCTGTGTTGGGGGCATTGCAAGGCCTAAAATAAAAGGTTTGAATGTGGCCCTTTGTACAAATACAACCTTCTTCAACCCATACTTACTTTGAAATTCTTAGGGTTTGGGGTTCTCTTATTCCAAGACCACCTTTGTTTTTTCTTCCAATTTTTCTTCTATTGTTGCTTTTATCTCCATGAATTTATTCAGATAATAGGGAAGTCCCATTATCAGCGTACTTTTAATACCTTTCCTCATATAACTGTTTGATTACCTGTTGTTTCATAACAGAAATTAAAATGGTTTCTGGTGGTTGTCTAAGTATAAATGAAACAGTTATGCTTGCCAGTCTTGATTTTTGTTTTACCCAACCCATGATAATAGCTTGTGCTGATCAGTCAGATTGCTTAGTAATAGTTATTTTTATTCAAATAACTTATTCTTTAATAAAGGGAGGAAAGTGGTGAGGTATGGGTAAAACTCTCTGACCCTGACAACTAATTGCTAAATGCTTGCAGGTAGGTTGGTTGTTCTAGTAAAGATGGTGATGGAGTGGGTAGTGTTCTCAGGGTTTCAAAGCATGACAAGTACTTAAAAGCCCAAAGTTAATTTTATAAGGGACTGAACAGAAATAGTGTCCTACACTCTTATGACTGCATAAATTAAGACTAAAGGTCACACTTTGGTACAGTACCATAAAACAGCAAGACCTCAGCTGGCATGCTGGCAGTACTCTGTACAGCCTGTGTTATACTGTAGGGAAATAATTTTGATAGTTATTAAATTTAAAACCAAAATTTTTTAACTTTTGCTACCGTTATAATTGCAAGAACGGAAAGAAAATGCTCTAACAAGTTTGTATGGTTTCACAGAAAATTAATGGTATTCCTGCCTCAGAAGAGAGCTAAAAATCAGAAAAGTTATTTTATAGGTATCTGATGCTTGCTTGTAAAAACCCAATACCAAACAAAACCACCAAACCAGACCCTAAACCCTACAAAACCCAAACGACCTCGTCCCCCGCTGTCCACAATTAAACATTACCCCCACCACCTTACTTTCAAATTTTGTGGCTAGCAAGAAATAGATTTTGAAACGGAGTGATGTGATGGTGCAAAGAAAACATGAGTAGGATAGCACTGCAAATCATTTGTATCTATAAATATATAGGGATTTACCTTGTGAAATTATGTAAAGACCCCAGGGAAAGTTTCCCCCCTCTGTATAAAGAGAAGGCTTGGCGCTATGTGCAGCAAGCACCCTATTACAGACAGCAGAAGCACTTGAGATCCTGAGGTGGGATGGTACACTACTGCAGTAATACGACTTCTGTTCCTTTCAGAATAAAGACATAAATAGACAAAAACTGACTTAACTGAGAAGTGACTGTAATTATGTTATTTGGAAAAATCGGTTCCTATTTGCTTATCTTAAATGCCTGCATTTCTGTTCTTGCAACAGAAATCCTTTTAGTGTCTGAAAACTGAACTGAACAGTACTTGTTTGTGTAATATCTGTTAACAGTGGTTGTGCCCTTAGCTTGACCTGTGTAATTCTACTGCTGGAATAATACACCTTTGCAGTTAGGCATTAACAGCTGTACTTTGAGTTACTCTCCATCTGTACATTCATTTAAACCTGCATGTGTTCTTCAAGTTTTCTGCTATCTGCTGTGGTTGAAAAGTTCCTGTTAGTCTTTATCCTCACTCGTATTTTAGAGAGCACATCTGGACCAATCCCTTAGAGCCACATTTTGAGAACTTTCTTTCTCATTTCTGTTGTGGTATATTGGACTTGGACCTTTCCCTTTCTACCTCTGCATCATTTGATTTTTGTTTTGATTGCTTTTTAGGAAGGTGGAAGACATCTTTGCGTTTGAGTTTTTTTTAAAGGCTGGGTTTTTTTAAAGGCTGCAATATCCTACTTTTTGTCAGTCTACAGGAGTTTGAAAATGGGCATCAGGGACCCTATCTGCAACTGGTGAGGAAGCAGATTACTTCCACTGATAGCCAAAGCTCTGTGTCTTCACTGCACTATACAGAGGTACTCACCTGCCACCTTCCATGTTTCCCCTCTGGGTGAAGCTTTTGGTCAGCCTGAATGCAAGATGCTGAAAAACTTCTAACAGTGCAATCTTTGTCTTCTGAAGATGAGTAATGCTGACACTCAGTGCTACCACTGTCCAGAACAAACATAAAATGTTTCTCTGATAAGCCCCTTAATGTTTCTGTTGAATTTGAGAGAAATCAAAAGAAGAGCCCAACTGGAATTCATTAGGTGACATACATTGCATTCTCCCTATCCAGCCAGCCCTACCACTTTGTTATCTCTCATGGAACACAATGAAACTTGGAAGTTTCAAGCTCTCAGAACTGACATTAAAGAGGTCTCTGCTATGTAATCTATCCAGGGCTGTAGCATTTATTGCATTTGTTTGCTATGATCTCGGGTTCATTAAGACTCTCAGCAGATATGACATCCCAGTGCATCGCTAATGTGATTTTTCTGAGTGGTATCCAGTCTTGAGGATGTGTCAGAATTAATTCTACTAACTTCAGTTTGACCAAAAGAATTCTGGTTTCTGTAATCTTGTTTGCTCTCAAGGATCTCCAATATTCCTTCTCTTGACGCTGGATCTTCCAGGATGTGGTCATCATTGGTTTTGTGGATCTTCAAGTGCTGTTTAGTGGCCATCCACCAGATTGGTAGAATCTAAGCAGGGGGGAGGAGAATCTTACTTGATAAGAAAAATGTACTTATAAAAACAATATGCAAGATTTTGCCTGAAATTATCCACAGAAGAGCACATACCAACTTATACAAGCAAACTGTGCTTTTTGGCTTGATCACCTTCATGCCAAGGCCTTCATTCCAAAAAGCTACTTAGAATTGAAGTCCAGTGGCTTATGCACAGCTCTGTGCAGATGTACCTAAGTGATACCCTATCTATTGGTGACTGGCCAACATGCCACATGCTACCTCATGGAGTTCTTAAGTTACTTGATTGAAGTGTTTCTTCCATTTTAGAAAACAAGTCCCTAGTGACTCTTGAGCTTAGCCACAAAGTCTGATTAAAACCATTGAAATAAATGCCCATATTCATGCACCTTCTGTTTATGAAGTTAATCTTTCTGATGACATTTGTGTTGTGAGGAAGGCTTCACATGCTTATATATAGCAGTCTTATATGACTTGTGGCCTTATCCTAAGTTTTGATCTAGGGCTTGGGCCTGTAATGACCATGAAATTCCCTATGGTGGGATTTATTTCCTCCAGTATGCTAGGACGTTTGTTTGCTTCAAATAGTTTACGTAACAGGTTTAGGCTTGTTTCACTTTGCAGACACTTTCTCCACAAGATTAGTATAGAAACCTGTGGTGGGTTGTGCCTGAGCTCTTTCAAATACAGTAATAATCCCCACATGGGGAGACTGTTCCAAAGGAACTTCAGACTACCTCTCTGCTCCAGAACTGAAAAGGTAGATTAACTGGTAGCGATGAGAGCGCTAGGCTATATTTATAGCCTCCCTTTGAAATCTTAAATTCCAGATGTGGCAAAGTTGGCCCTCTTGGCAAACATGGCGTTGTTAGAGGTTCTATTTCTCTAGTTGCTTTTCATGAATGTTTCTGAGATGGGCCTAAAAGTGAATGAGCAATGTGCATGCGATAAACAGTAGAAAAACAGAAGCTACTTGCCCGTCCCTGTGCATGCATGCACACATTAGGATTGCTTTTTTTTTTTCATGTAGTGTTTGTCTCTCTTGTTCTCCCATCTGTCCCCTTGTTCTGACAGTCTTCTGCATTTGTGCTTCATCAGTTGGGAGGAAATTAAGAAACAAAACAGGGTGTGTGCATGCTGATTGAGTAGTACTTGTATAAAAAAATCTAATGTGCCTGAAGTATGTTTTCATTCACAATGAAACGTGCATATGGAGAAGACATGAAGTTGGCTGTAAGCAAGTTTGTTTGTGTGTGCATGAATAGAAGATGACTCTTAGTTCTCTACAGTTTTTATGGCTCTGTCGGTCTATGGGGTAAAGAAAATTAGTGAAAACTTGCGTTGTGTTAAAATGTTACAGCATTGATTTACGTATGCCTTGCTTTAGAAAGCTAAACTCTTGTCCTTCACCAGAAATAATTGTGTTGGAGAACTGCCAGTTATTATGAGTTTATCAGAAATACCACCACTATGTTGGTTCCACTAAACAAAGCTTTTATGCAAAAAGGAATGAGCTTCTAAAGACAGACAGTTATGTTCGCCTTCACAAGTTCCTCATAGCCTAGGAGGAAAAAAATTGACTTAATCAGCTGTTAGTTACTGAGTCTTCCGTAGTGACTCCAAGACTGCTCCAATAATATTAAACAGAATTTAGTTTTAGGTTTCTGTGTTCTTTATGGTTCTTGTTAACCTGCTCCGTATAATTACTGAATAAAAATGTCAGGGAAAAAAAAAAAAGAAAAAAAACCCCAAACCCAAACCTCCCTACAACTTCAACATCATTACAGTGGGTTTTTATATAATTCCTTAATTGTTAGACCATGCTCAGGGGTTTATGACTTTACTTGATTCCAGTCTAAGTAACTTTTCCAGTTCAGAGGACTTTCAGTGTTTGCATGCGAGGGTCATGGGATCAAACCAGTTCCATTTTCTGTTGCAGCTATAGTCTGTGCAAATACTGAATGTTGTGCTCCTCCCACAGTGACAGGCCATTACCACGTCACACAAAAGCATCGAATGGCTGTGCTACAATCACTGTGCAGAACAATGGAACTGTTTTCCTGCAGCATTTTTATAGCTTTCATTAGAGGTGTGTTTCAGTTCAGATTCTGGATTGCTGAGTTATGTGGAAGAGAGAAAACGATGAGTGACAGTGCTCATGCATCGGTTGCAGACAGTTGAACTCAATTGGGAATATTGTTTGTGCTCAACCCATCCAAGGGAAAAATGGTTGGATAATGCAGGAAGTGCTTTAGTTATTAGTAGTATTGGTAGATATGATAGGGCTTGTTGTTTGTTTGTTTTTGAGAATACAGTCTTGCAATTAGATCTAGTATTAACTCAAAAAATTATCAGAGCAAGATATTGGCCTTAAATTTGAAGTATTGTTTTTTTTTTCTTCCTAGGACTTCATGTTTTCCCCACGTTTGTAATATATGAACTGACAGTCTTATTATTCCTTACATTGTCTGTGGTCATAATGAAGGTATTTTTCTTTTTTTTTTTAATCTTTTAATTTAAATAATCTTTGTGCTGCATGCCCTAATAAAAATTCTGTGCAAGAACCGAACATCTCATCAAACACTTAATATTACATCTTTACGTTCTTAGCATATTAAAAAGATTTTAATATTGAAAATAATTTATACGTGGAGAAGTGTCTATTTAGCTTGGGATTTGTGACAGTTGTTTTTACTGAAGTAAGATACTTCTCACTGTTCAGTGTACTTTTGTCTCTTTGGACATAGAGAAGACACATTTAGAAGTCCACCAGTTTATGTCCAGAGCTACTGTCTTTGATGCTATGTATCTTTATAAATATTGTACTATTTCATTTATAGCAATAATTTTATTTAAAAACAAAACCACAACAAATCCACAACAACCACCCCCCCAAAAAAAAAATAAAAAACAAAACCAAAAAAACCCAAACCAAACAAAATGTTTTTAAAGTTTGTCTTGGCAGTGCTCGTGCTTTCTCTGATTCTTCCAAAGACCAGCCAGTATATCAAGTGGATTGTCTCAGCGGGACTGGCACAAGTCAGTGAATTCTCTTTTGTTCTGGGAAGCAGAGCACGCAGAGCAGGGATCATATCTCGGGAGGTAAGCTCTTCTGTAGTTAACTCCATTTTTTGCACCTGAGTAACTTACTGGGATTTTGTACCTTCCACAAAATTGGAAGGTATTGGTATCTCTCAACTGTTAGAAGTAGAATCAGCCCACAGAAATGGAGACATTTACATCTCTGACAGCATTCTTGGTTCCATTTTTTTACTTCTTTCATGTTGTACTTTAATATTTTAAACAGTGGGGTTTACTTTTAAATAACTTAATTAAAAATTCTTTGTCTTAACTACTCTTACTTAAAACGTCTTTCTTAACTAATGCATGAGTTCTAGACAGCGCCCAAGTCACTAAGACTGAGAATCCTTTGCTTATAAAATCCTGGTATGGCTCTAGGAAGAGTTAAGTGAGAGTATAGGATTTGAATGAGGAAATATCAGTGAATAAGGACCACAGAGCAGATATGGTGAAATGCAAATTGCCTTAATATTTAAACAAGAAAAAACACTTGTAATCTTTACCTGCAGAGCTTGTTGATTTTAAATCCTCTGCAGAAGAAACAACCAGCTTTTTGAGTAGTCATAGAAAAAAATCCCCTAGAAAAGAAATCTTAAACTTGGTCTTGACTTATAGTCAAGCTGTGAGAAAGCTGCTTTTTTTTTTTTTTTTTTTTTTTCAAGATGAAGCCTGCTTTGTGAAATTAATTTGTGGCTATAGAGACAAAATGACTGGCCTCACTTTCTAGTGCTAGCTGCTTTCTCCTTTGTACCTCTTCTCACAAAAATACTCTGCTGGTGCTCCAAAATTTTCATTGTGAGAGCAGTAGACTATACTATGTTGGAACCAGTTCCAAATAAAGTACGTATGGAAAAACTTACACTGTGTTCACTTGTATAGGTAAAGGTGATTCATTTTCATGTTCACTCCTGCATATAATTGGGAGTTAGAAATATTGTATGTTTGTACAGAGTTTCAAGATACCCATGCGTGACCACAGAACCAGTTTAGGGGCCCACCCACTGTGCTTTGGAAGCCTTTAAGCTTTCAGATTTTTCTGTGGCAGCTCTTATGTGATCACTGTGTAAGCTATATAGCTGTGACATTTCCAAAAGATGTCTTCTGTTTAAGACTTTAAAACTACTTCCTGCTGCTGTTTTATAAGACTCGTTCACATCATGTAGTCAAGATCTTCTTTCAAAAGACGTGCGGTACAGCTTAAAGGGATTTTTATTTGCTTTTCCTAGTGTATAAAATAGCAGTTGACTTTGCTATTATATCATTAAAACAGAATAATTTTTGGTGGGTGGGTTTTTTTGTTGGTGTTTTTTTTTTAATAGTGGTATTTAGCCTTTGACCTTTCAGCAAACATTTAACTTTCAAAATTGACCTCTTAACTATATGTGTAAATAATTATTTTTCTGTAAGCTCATAATGTTGTTTCTGGAACTGTAGCAAAACAGATAATTAGGTGATTTGCACATACATTTATTTGCTTTTGTAGCAATATTCATAGTTGGTTAAGAAGACAGGTGAAGTATCCTGAAAATATTGTCTGCACGAGTCTGATCTCCTCAAACTTACTGGTCACTTAGTTTACCATGTAACTAAAAGAAGTAATGGCTTTTATTTCCAATTTTCAGGTCTATCTCCTTATTTTGAGTGTGACTACTCTAAGCCTTTTACTTGCTCCTGCCCTGTGGAGAGCTGCGATTATGAAATGTGTTCCAAGACCTGAAAGACGCTCAAGTACTTGATTAAGATTTGCACGTATACAAGAATACATCTTCTTGCAAGGAAAATACTCATTACTCATTGTATTTCTATGCACTCCGAAAATGAGGTTTTGAGTAGTCAGTGCTCTTAACATGCACTTGGTTATAAGCCTTATACTGACCCTAAAACAAAAAAAAAAAAATTAAAAAAAATAATTATATCATTTGAATTGCACACCTTTTACAAAATTTACCTTCAGTGTGACAGCATAGAATTTGCCAGAATATTTGTTCATGATCCAATCAATTATTCAGAGCATAAATATTTTTTTTAAATATAGCATCATGCAAACTGTGTTGATTATTTTTTGCCTGAATGTGCCTTTTATTTTTCATCCTATTTCGTTACTGCTGGTTCATCACCAGGTTTTGTTTAAAGAGAAAAAAAAGTATATTATGGTGCCTATGGTATCTTCTTTCACTAAATGACTTGAGTCATTTTCACACTTAGGAGTTTAATATACTAGCATAAAGCTAATCACAAAAGACATCTCTAACAGTGAGTAAAAGTGTAGTCCTCTACACAAAGAAAAGGTTTAACTGTTTAGCATTGAATTGTTTTAAGCAGTTAAATACATATTTCAAACGTAGCAGCCAGTATTGTAAGATACTTCATTCCAAATTGCAGCATATAATGCATTTTCTTATAGTGATAACTTTTACTTGTGTTAGTTCTTGTATTTATTTACATGTATGACTAAAAGTTGACAGTAAGAAAGGATATAATTTATATTTGCAGACTGACAGTTGTCACACGTTCTTGTTGCTAACTGCTGTTACAGTAATTGTTTACAGGGGGTTTTTTTTGTTTGTTTTAAATAAAAAATAAATTTAGTAAAACTAGGAAGCCTGATTTCAAGCTGATACAAAAGACATCTGTAAGTTTAGAGGTTGGATGTTATTTGACACTATGCTAGGTTTGAAATTATTTTAAGTAAATTAATTGCACAAAACTAGAAATGGCAGACTGTATGTGTATTTGGAATTCCATGACTTTATATGTTCACAGAATCACAGAACAACCAGGTTAGAAGGGACCCATCGGATCATCAAGTCCAACATTTACATTGAATAAATTGTTAATCTCTTTAAGATATCATGATATTTTACAAAACAGTATTTTGAATGTGACCTTAAATGTAAACATCTTGTTCTTTAAAACATTGTGTGTAGCAGGATAAGCTTTGTAGAAGCCCATTCTTTAAGGACTGTAGAGAAAATTTACTCATAGACTGTAGTCTGCCCTGACAAACAATTTAAAAATCATCTTGACATTTATTTTCTAAAAACAATGCTATTAAAGACTTATTAACACTTCAGGTCAGTATTATACTGTCATCTGAAATAAAACATTAATACCCACAAAACAGAAAAATAAGTTATGTAGGTTTAAATTACCAATTAAAATGAAAGCTGTCCTCCAAGTGGGAAGACAAATCTTTGGATGGATTTGTGTGCCTTATACCTCTTTACCTCATTAACCTCAGTTTCTCCCTGTGTTTTCTGTGACATCTGCTGGGCTTGTCAAAATGCAGTTTGGACTAGTATGGAGTGTGTATTTACTGGTACTACAGGATAGGCTTCATCATGTTGTGGTTCTTGCTTACTGGATTTGGGGATTTCTCTCCGGGCACTGAAGCTTTATAAAAGTTGCAGGAACGCATGGCAATCACACCTCTCTGTGAATAGTTTCAGAAGTTACTGAGGAACAGTGACAAATACAGAGGAAAAAGCTGCCCTATAAATATAATAGTTTGATTATAGAATTAGTCTGTAACAGAAAAGGAATTTGAAACTGATTTGTTGGTGTATTTCAATATTTTGTAATCAAAAGAGAGGCCAATCAAAAGTTTTATGGTACTATTTAACAATCTACCAACTCAAACCTTTTACTCCTTTTTTCAGGCGTGTCTCTAAAATCATTGAACTTTGATTAACTGCACTAGGGAGATAGATCTTACCTTGGTCATTGTTTCTGCTTGAAATAAAAGCTGCTCTCCAAAATGCCTCATTTTGATTTTGAAAGATGCTTATTTCACATGTAGTTTACCACCTGGGTTTTGGGGGGGTGGGGGCTGGGGGAGGATTTATGACGGATGATAGTAGTGGCCTCTGTATGGCTTCTATTGGGTCACTTAGCTTGAAACTATTATGCAAAGTAACACAGCTGTGATGAGTAAAGTTTTTGTCTAAATAAAGTGTTGTGGCTAGTTGTACTTCTCTGGAAAATTACAATTAGGAGAGCAGGAACTATTGATGGTTTGTGTCTCTTTAGAGAAAAAGAAAAATATTTTATTGATTAGCTTTTAAAGGAGTTGGATAAAGAGTCCTTTTGGGACTGTGTCCAAAATGCAGAACAGGTGTCTAGGTACCTTACTGGTGTTTGTCTTATCTCTGTCACTTCTTTCGCGAATAATTTTTGATTTGGTTATGACTTGGCAAGGCTTTCTGAGAACTTGGAGAAGAGAAATAGCGGCCTCATCTGAATATCAATATTCTATGCCTCTTTGTTGGCATAGACTCAGACTTTCTGATTGGATATTAGATGTAAATCCAAATCAATAACATTATTGGACATATGATAAGTTTGGTTACAATTAGATGTTTGAGATTTGTGTCAAAAATTTGGAAGTATATTGAGATACTGTAAATGTATCCTGAAATGCAGGTAATGGCTCCGTGCAAAAATCCATGTCAAAATGGAGTAGTTTCCTGATACAATCTTAGGACAGAAGCAACAGATCTTATTCCTGAATGATCTGTTGTGCCTGTACGGAAAATGAGGAGAATATTTTGCAATTGGCCCACTTAGATAAAATTCCAGCTTTTCAGGAACCTTATGCTTGAGATCTGGAACATCTTCTTTCTGTGTTGAATAGATAAAATTAAAGCAGAAATCTGTGCTTGAGTAGCAACTCATTCAGCATACCTGGGGGTTACTGGGGGATACAAGAGGGTTCGTTGGTTTGTTTCAGAGGTTGCTGTAACTGGTTGCTTGCTTTGTAGGGCTTCCTCTCTGAAAATCTGGGCTCTTGCATGTATGAGAGGCAAAAGGACCAAAACAGTTTAAAAGCTGCTAGAGTGGGCCATGCTTATACTTTGAGTAATTTCCCTGTTCCCAGTGTCAGACTGGTATATGTGGACCCGCAAACATCCTACTGATGGCTTATCCCATACAGAGCAGGCTGTGCTTCGTTTCCTCAGTAGGAAGATACGTAGTTAGAGCTGTGAAGTAGGTTCATAGAATTGTAACTGACACGGGTCTCAAACGGCTCAAGCAATGCTGTCATCATGAACTAGTCCATGGGGCTACATAGCTTTTTAAAAGCTGTAAGAATTCATATTTCTTATAACCCTCAAAGATGAGAAAGTAGCCTCACAATACCTTGTATTTCACTTGGTTTACAGCTGGATGTTCTCTGCTTTGCAGGCAGAAAGGCGTGTGGGGGTGTCTTGTACAGCAAATAGTGCTGCATGGTGATGCTTGATTGGAGGGTGTAAGAAACCTAGCGTGATCTTGGTGCCTGTTGGAGTGAACCCAGAAACAATCTAACCACAAAAGCACTCCTGGGGTTTGTCTAGGGAAGGAATCTGTAGTTCTGCTCTGTGAGCAGTCCTGGCAGTGGTCCAACATGTGGGCAGTGCCAAATGTGGAGGAAACTGGACCCATGAGTGACAGGAGGCAATCCACTCTAACAGCATTAACATCTTTGTGGGAAACAGCAACAGCTTATAAGGATTATGTAGTACCAGACATCCACTATTACGATGGTCTGACAACAAGGGAGTGAACAAAACTAGTGAAGCGGGAAGGAAGAGCAGCAAGATGCCTGAAGGGCTGGGAGATGTGTGCCCACCCCACCCTAGAAGAAACAAAAGGCAGAAAAGAAAGGCATGCCTCTACCAGCTTCACTTGGGAGCCCAGGAGGTGTGCTGCTTTGGTTCTCCCACTGCCTCTGTTGAGTAATTGCCATTACTGGGTGGGAAAAGCTTACTGACAGTTAGGGCAGCATAGACCAGGAAAATCTTGATTGGTGGAGACAAAGAACAAACTAGACAACATTTTGACCTGAGTGGTTTAGGGATAAGTGATCCTGCCTTGAGGGATAAAATCTAGATCAGGGAATGGCAACACTTTCTCAAGGTTACTGTACCAGGCTGTATTTTTTTATGTCCTAAAATAGAGCAGAAATTTGAGAATTGGGAGATGCTACCTCCCAATGAGGCCAGATGCTGACAAGGCTGGTGGCTGGTATTAGGATTTTATTTAAACCAGGGACTCACACAAGTCCCTCTTTTAAGATGGCTTCCAGTTTTAAAGCAGTTGGTAAAATGTGTCTACATGCATGTCCTCTAGCATCTGTTGTAGATTTTGGACCACAGCCTAGATCATGGAATCATAGAATAGTTTGGGTTGGAAGGGATCTTAAAGATCATCCCGTTCCAACCGCTGTGGCACAGGCAGGGACACCTCCCTACATCAGGCTGCCCAAGGCCCCATCCAATCTGACCTTGAACAATTCCAGGGATGGGGCAGCCACAGCTCCCCTGGGGAATCTGTGCCAGTGTCTCACCACTATAGTATTAAATAAATTCCTCCTTATATCTAGTCTCAATCTGCCCCTCTCTAGTTTATACTCTTTGCTCCTAGTCCTATCACTACAAGCCTTTGTAAACAGTCCCTCAGGTACTGGAAGGTCGCTATAAGGTCTCCTCAGAGCCTTCTCTTCTCCAGGCTGAACAAGCCCAACTATCTCAGCCTGTCCTCATATGGAAGGTGCTCCAGCCCTCTGATCATCGCTGCAGCCTCCTCTGGACCTGTTCCAACAGCTCCACTTTGTCTGTCTCCAGTTTATACCCATTGCCCCTCGTCCTATCACTACAAGCCTTTATGAACAGTCCCTCCCCATCTTTCTTGATGACCTCTTGAAACATGGTTTCCTTTTGTCTGTCACACCTTTTTGCCATGCTGATGCTGTTTGAAGTTGTGATCTGTTCTCCATTTCAAGCACACTTAAAAGGGGGAGTAAGGCCATAGAAACCAACTTTCACCACTACAAAAAACTCCAAAATGCCTGAGGAAGGCACGCTTGGAGACGAGAGAAACACTGAAGATTTTTCCACTGATACAAATACTAGCTAGTTGTCCATCTGCTAGAGAAAAAAACCCCACACCTGGGAGCAGATATGCTTGGGCAGTTAGTAATGTGTCAAAATGCTAACAAACCAGGCTGCTCTCCTTCCTTGTATGTGCTTGTTCAGTTGCTTGGCGGCAAACTTGAAGCAAAGAGGCTTATGGGGAAGCATGAGCAGCACAGCAGGGTGTTGCAAGGGTAGTCAGAAGCATTTGAGAAACTAAAAAAGGTGGTCTTCGGTCACTGTTTTTTTTACTGACTAGGGTCAAAAACATCATCAATTCTGATGTTTGCGGCAAAGCTGTGCAGTTTGCAAAGGCAGGTAGCAGCATGAAGTTCACATTCTGTCCTTTGATAGCCGCTGCTCCTCTGTTTGCACACTAGCAGTTATTTTAGTCCCTGCAAATCACACAATGAACTATTTTTGACTTTTAATTTCATAAGTTTCTGCAAATTTGGCTTTGTACTAGAGAAGATAGATGTTTTCTCTTCAACCTAAGACCATTAATGCCACCCCATCGCACCTCATAACAGCAGTAGAAATGCTTTGGACAGACATACCTGGTTTGAGGGTACATTCCTGGAGATGGCTGGAGCTTGTGGTAGTTGGGATAATGGAATAAGGGAGCAGGGGTGTGGTTCAGGACTTGAGATATATTGACAGTTAAAGTCCACAGGCACAGGTATATGTGACTTGGAGAGTAGAGAGCAGTACTGTGAACTGGAGGAGCTGCTGCCTTTTAGGAAGCATTTTTTTTCCCTGCACCAGGCTTGGGGGACTTCATGGGTTTGTGTGTTAAAGTTCTTGTCTCTTTCTGTTAAGTTGTGAACAGTTATGAACTTATATTCATCATCTTTCACTGCCATCAGGCTCAGTCAAGAAGAATGAAAAAATGGGGTAATAATGGTCATTGTCAGAGCAAGTTACTACATGAGCAGCCATGGAATCCCAGAGCAGCAGGCTGAGTAACTAAAAAAAATCAAAGATTTCTGTTTATCAAGAAAATAGGTATGTAGTGATAGGACAAGTCTTACAAGGAGCAACTGAGAGAGCTGGGGTTGCTTAGCCTGGAGAAGAGGAGGCTGAGGGGAGACCTCATTGCTCTCTACAACTACCTAAAGGGAGGTTGTGAAGAAGAGGGAGCTGGCCTCTTCTTCCAAGTGACAGGGGACAGGACAAGAGCGAATGGCCTCAAGCTCCAGCAGGGGAGGTTCAGGAAATTCTTCACAGAAAGGGTTGTTAGGCAATGGAATGGTCTGCCCAGAGAGGTGGTTGAATCGCTTTCCCTGAAGGTGTTTAAGGTGCAGGAGGATGAGGTACTGAGGGGCATGGTTTGGACTTGATGATCTGGTTGGTGGGTCTCTTCCAACCTGCTGATTCTATGATTCTATGACAAGGAACAATGGCTATAAATTGAAGAGGGGCAGATTTAGACTAGACATAAGGAGGAATTTCTTTACAATGAGAGTGGTGAGACACTAGAACAGGTTGGCCAGGGAAGTTGTGTATGACTCACATCCACATTTGATGGGGCCTTGGGCAGCCTGATCTAGTGGGAGGTGTCCCTGCTCACAGCAGGAGGGTTGGAACTGGATGATCTTTAAGGTCCCTTCCAACCCAAACCATTCTATGAGTATACAAGTATTACGGTGGCTAATGTTTCCTCATGATTATAATAGGAAAGCAAATCATAGACTGTCCTGAGTTAAGAAGGAACCCACAAGGATCATTGAATCTAACTCCTGACCTCTGATCATCTTTGTAGCCTCCCCTGGACCTGTTCCAACAGCTCCATATCCTTATGTTGAGCATTCCAGAACTGGACACAATATTGGAGGTGAGGTCGCACAAGAGAGGAACAGAGGGGCTGAATCTCCTCCCTTGACCTGCCGGCCACACTTCTTTTGATGCAGGTGGTCTATGATAACTCAAGCTTCAGAGCTCAAGTCGCCTAGCGGAAAAACTTCCACTCAGATTACTGTGAAACCCTAATATGAGCATGAGAACACTTGCTCAAGTAACGCCAGAACCGAACGCAGCGAGGAAGGACCAGCAGGATGTTGTGGCAACCGCCCCCGCGCCCCCCGACACGGGGTTCATAGAATCATAGAACAACCAGGTTGGAAGAGACCCATCGGATCATCGAGTCCAACCATTCCTACCAAACACTAAACCAAGTCCCTCAAGACCTCATCCACCCGTGCCTTAAACACCTCCAGGGCAGGTGACTCAACCACCTCCCTGGGCAGCCTATTCCAATGCCCAATGACCCTTCCTGTGAAAAACTTCCTCCTAATCTCTAGCCTAAATCTCCCCTGGCGGAGCTTGAGGCCATTCCCTCTTGTCCTGTCCCCTGTCACTTGGGAGAAGAGGCCCTCACCCTCCTCTCCACAACCTCCTTTCAGGTAGTTGTAGAGAGTAATGAGGTCTCCTCTCAGCCTCCTCTTCTCCAGCCTAAACACCCCCAGCTCTCTCTCATCAGGTCTGTTCTCCAGCCCCTTCACCAGCTTTGTTGCTCTTCTCTGGACTCACTCCAGAGCCTCAACATCCTTCTTGTGGTGAGGGGCCCAGAACTGAACACAGTATTCAAGGAGTGGCCTCACCAGTGCTGAGTACAGAGGGAGAATCACCTCCCTAGACCTGCTGGTCACACCGTTTCTGATCCAAGCCAGGATGCCCTTGGCCTTCTTGGCCACCTGGGCACACTGCTGGCTCATGGTCAGTCGCTGTCGACCAACACCCCCAGGTCCCTCTCCTCCTGGCAGCTTTCCAGCCAGACTTCTCCCAGCCTGTAGCTCTGCATAGGGTTGTTGTGCCCAACCCCTGGTTGCTCCCCAACCTCATAATGAAGATTTTTTTCCAAACACTTCGTGCAGATCACCCTATTTTCAGTTTAAAGTAATTTCCCTCATCCTCTCTCTGCGTGGCCAAGGCAGGCGGCGTGTGTGATGAAGGAGGACGCGGAGCCACCCTCCGCTTTGGTTTGGTTTGGTTTGGTTTGGTTTGGTTTCCCGCTTCCCGCCTCCCCCCCGTCGCAGCTCGCGCGCCCCACGTGCTCGGCGCCGCCGCTTCCCGCGCGCCCGCCAGTATAAAAAGGGCGGGGGGAAGCGAGCGCCGAGGCGCGAAAAGGCCGCGCATGCGCCCTCGCCTCCCCCCCCCCCCCCCCCCCTTCTCCAATCCGTCCCTCCCGCCCTATGGAGCCGCGGGGCGGTCGGCTGGGGCGCCCCGCGTGCGCCCGTGCAAAGGCGCGCGCTACACCCCGCCGTGACGTCAGCGCGCAGCGTCACGCCGGGGGGACGCGCAAAAGTGTAAGTTTCAATTTTTTCAA
>JAUMJK010001072.1:0-54192 GCA_033558105.1 Coccyzus lansbergi
AGAGCGGGGCGTGCGCGGTACGAGAGCCAGGCGAGCGCCCCTCCGTCACGTGACGAGGCCGTGGGGTGGCTGTGGAACGGGCAGAGAGCGCGGGTGGGGCGGCCCGCTCTGGGTCACGTGACGGAAGGCGGGCGGGGGGGTCGCGCGGCCTTCCGTAACGCGCAGGCGGGACTGGCGGTCACGTGACGGGGCGGGGCCCGACGCGTTGGTCACGTGGGCGGGCGGCGGCGGCGGCGCAGGCGCGGGCAGAGAGCGCGCTGGTGCGGGCGGGCCCGGCGGCCGCTCCCCTCGCTGGCAGTGCTCGCTAAGATGGCGGACTTCCTGCCGTCCCGCTCCGTGCTGTCGGGCTGCTTCCCCGGCTGCCTGCTCACCAGCGGCGAGGCCGAGCAGCAGCGCAAGTCCAAGGAGATCGACAAGTGCCTCAACCGCGAGAAGACGTACGTGAAGCGCCTCGTCAAGATCCTGCTGCTGGGCGCGGGCGAGAGCGGCAAGTCCACCTTCCTCAAGCAGATGAGGATCATCCACGGGCAGGACTGGGACCGCGCGGCCCGCGAGGAGTTCCGCGCCACCATCTACAGCAACGTGATCAAGGGTGGGTGAGCGAGCGAGGGGTTCCCGGGGCCGAGAACCGGGGGGGTTCCCAGGGGTGGGAGCGCTGGGTTTCTGGAGCGAGGGGCAGCGGGGCTTGGGGGGCAGGCGTGGGAGTGAGCGATCCCTGGGGCTGGAGTTTGTGGGGTCGCTGGGGTGACAGCAGAGGGGCCGCTGGGGCTGGAGCGAAGGGTCCCTGGGGCAGCAGGGTGGCGGCAATTGGCAGGGAATCATAGAATCATCACCAGGTTGGAAGAGACCCACCTTATCATTGAGTCCAACCATTCCTATCAAACGCTAACCCATGTCCCTTAGCACCTCACTTACCCGTCCCTTAAACCCCTCCACGGCAGGTGAATCAACCCCCTCCCTGGGCAGCCTCTGACAGTGCCCAATCACCCTTACTGTGAAAAAATTTTTCCTAATGTCCAGCCTGACCCTCTGGTGGAGCTTGAGGCCATTCCCTCTCGTCCTGTCCCTTGGGAGAAGAGCCCAGCTCCCTCCTCTCCACAACCTCCTTTCAGGTAGTTGGAGAGAGCAATGAGGTCTCCCCTCAGCCTCCTCTCCTCCAGGATAAACCCCCCAGCTCTCTCAAGTTAGCACTGGAGCTGCACAGGAGGGCACGGTTCGGCTCAACAAGGCTCCTCTGGAAGAGTGGGACCTGTTTCTGGAAGGGTGTCCCTGGAACTGGAGCTGTAGGATCTCTCGGGTGGCAATGGAGGGTCCCCTGGGGCTGGAGTGAGGGGGCAACGGGCGTGGAGAGAGGTGGTCTCTGGGGCTGGAGGTATGAGATCTCTAAGGTGGCAGTGGGAGGGATCCCTGGGATCGCTGCCTTCCCCCTTTCCAGCATGGTTGGTGCTTTCATTTCTTGCGGCTGCGGCTCCCATTGTGGTGTCAGCCCAAAAGATGCAGAGCTGCACCCTTTCCTGGAAATGTGTTGGCAGTGATGAGGGGTAGCAGGTGGGCACAGATGCATTTGGAGGTGCGGGAGAACAAGAGGGTTCTGTGCCTGAGGAGGATGCACACCTTGCTTTGCACTAGGGTGGTGGAAGTGTTGGCCTCCTCTTGGACCCCAGGCTCCATCATTATGTGTTCTGGCTCACTGTAAGGGGGATGGACTAGATGACCTCTAAAAATCCCTTCCAACGCAAATCGTTCTGTGATTCTGTTAACATCATCCTGGACCATCGTCACGTTGCCAAAACCTCCACACTTGGCTTCCTTTGGAGCTGGCTTTTGGTTTCACTGCTGTCATCCTTGCTGAATTGCTCATTCTTACCTATTTCCTCTCATCTAAATTTATTGTTAGATTTTCAATTTGGTCTGTGTAATTGTTGGACAAAACCTAAGCTGAGTGTCTCAAACACCAAAGCGTTGTCAGGCCTCGCTCAGTCCTGCTCTTGAAGGGGGTCGAGTTCCATGTATTCTTAGGGAGAATGGTTTTAAATAAGAGTTTATAAATCAACCCTGAAAAACTATAAATAGCAAGGCAGTAGAAATCACGAGCGTGGATTATGACCAGGTTATAACTTTATTAATAAAGTAAGGTACTTCCTGCTCTGTGAAAGTATACACGTAAGAGCTGCACCTCTCTTGAAGGCTGCTTTCCTTCAGTCTTTCCTCTTGACAGATAGAAAAAAATTATGCAAAGAGCATGAAGCCTGAAAAAGTACTTTGGGCAAGTTTTTTATTATACAGCCATTTGTTACTACATCTTGATTCCTTATAATTCTCCCCATGGCTTTACAGTTGTTTAAGTTTTCTGGGTTTTTTTTTACTTTCTTTTTCCTTTTTCACTAGTAAATTTAGTACTGGAATTAATTTCCCTGCATTTCCTTACCAGTATGAGCCCAATGTTGGTTTTTTAAAACTATTGTATAAGAGAAGTTTAAGATGCTTTCCCCTACAGACTATTTACCAAAACAACAAATGTGCTGGAAAGTCTTTAGGTGATACAACTCCTTCTGTAAAAATACACTTTTTATAAAAGTGCTGTGATTTTAGTAAATGTTGTCTTCTTTTAAACTAGAACGTAAACAGTTGGACTAGATGATCCCTGGGGTCTCTTCCAACCTGGCATTCTAAGATTCATGTCTCTGGAAGCAGTAAAGACTGTGATAACTCTAGGTACCACTGGATACCAAGTTAATAAGAATACAGGGACTAGGGAACCTTAAAATAAACCATCAGATGATTTGACATTCTGAAATAAATCTGGTAGGATTGGGGATTTAGTAATTAAAAGTAGCACTTTTCCAAGAGTTAAACTTATGCTGTGGATATCATGCTGTTGATTGTGGCCGTGCTTTTCTGATGTCTAATATATGTGGTTTGGTATTACCTGAAAATGGAGTGCTTTGAGACACTATTTCAGAAGCTTTCTGATTCCCTGTGGGGTCGATAGTCCTATTGAGCCTTAACAGAGCGAGTGCATTGTTTCAATCTGTGCAGGTTTGTAGGCTAGTGAAATAGTAGATGCTGAGAAACTCAAATTGCAATGCTCTTTCATGTTGTTAAAGGTGTGAGAGTCCTTGTCGATGCCAGAGAGAAACTTCATATCCCGTGGGGAGATCCTGCTAACCAGAGTAATGGAGACATGATGATGGCATTTGATACTCGGTCCGTCACAGTGGTGCAAGGCATGGTGGAGACGGCAGTTTTTTTACAGTACCTGCCAGCCATCCGGGCTCTTTGGGCGGATAGTGGGATCCAGCATGCCTATGACAGACGCAGAGAGTTCCAGCTGGTAAGATTTGTGTTTCAGTGTTTTCAATTAAGTGTATGATGCTTGTGTATATGTTGCTTTTCTGTAAAATACTGATCAAGCAGCCTAAGTGTTTTTGCAATACCACAGTCTACCGTTAAAACAGATACATTTAGCTCCTTACCCCACACCACCCCCTTTTTTTAAAAAAACAAGAATAATAAAGGGCTTCTGACATAATTGTCCTCATTTTGTATGTGAGAAAGCTGAAGTATAGAGGGCTTTTATGTTCTGTAACAAAGGTAGTACCTGTGTAGTGTTTTTACCATATGGTGTTCAACTCTTCATGAACGAGTGCATCGACTTAAGAAAAATGTTTACAATAAAGGAAGTCTTACCACTAATGTGATTTTTAAGAAAAGATATGCATGGGTTAATGAGAAGAATTTAAAAACCACTCCCTTCTCTATTCCAATTTGAGCCATCTAGCAAACATTCCCTCTGTATACTTCCTGTTTAATTTTGAATGTCTGTGTTAATACTCCTGTAATGAGATTTTTGTGAAATTGAAATTCTCAGCTGAAGGTAGAATATACAATTCAATAGTGGGATTGAGAGATCATATACAATTTAATAGTGGAGCTAGAAAGGAAAAAGAAGCCTCTTGGTTCTAGAGGCAGAACTTTAACTGTCCCTGACAGCTGAAAGTCCCTTTGCTCCATTTCCATGCAAATGCCGCAAAAGGAAAGGAAGAACGAGTTATATTTGCTGTTTATTTGTTCATACACTTGTGAGGCAAACGCCAGTGGCATAGGGTTTTGTAGAGGTGGGGGTTGAGAACCTTAAAATAGATTAAATCTGTTCCTGTAGGTCTCTTAAACCTAAGTGGCTTTGTGTTTTTCTGTATTAAAAATAACCTTTATGTTAGTGTGAATCTGAACAATAGCTGATGATGTCTCCTGTTGAGCTATTATGAATGGTTGCGTAATCATACTCTGCCTTAAATAGGTTGTGTAAATACTCTATAAATGTGTATTGCCCTGATCGTGGAATGCCTTCTATAGACTGTGGAATGGGCAGGTGCCTGAGGAGCCGGTCACCTGCCCAGCCCAGTTCTGGGCTCTGTAAATCAGTTTGTCATGAGACTGTTGTTCCTTACATTTTGCCTTCATAGTGATCATAGAAGTGTAATTGCTTTGCTGTCGTCAAGAGCCTCATCTGGTGCAGATGTGACTTCTGGTGACATAACTGCTCTGCTGGAGTGATCTGGTTTTAAAATCTGTTTAAAGAATAGTTTGTTGGGTTTTTTTTATTAGGCCTGTCTAGTGACTTCAGGCTCAGTAGCAAAGGGAAAGGGAGCTATTGCCTCTCTGTCAGCTTGAGCCTCTGAGGTTCTTTCCATAACTGAAGCATTTGTAGAGTTTCATTTTGAGTAAGACTTGAAGAATGTGTTTTTCTGAATCCAACAGAAAAAATATTGCCTTTTTTTTTTTAAATCCCTAAATCTGTGCAATGTTGTCTGCAAAAACATATATGGATCAAGTTGTACTTAGGCAGAACTCAAGAATTTATCTTTTAAATTGTTAAGGATTGCTCTTAAATTGTTGAGGATTGTCATAATACTAATTTTTGAAAGAAAACTACTTTATTTATATTTGCATTGCTTTAATTCCTAAATCCTTTCAAAATCTCAACCAGAGATATTTGTGCCAAGTTATAAACATGAAAAAAAAAAAAGAAACTGAATGATGTCATTGTATTGTGTGCAGACAGTGTGATCAGTGCCAGCCAAGCATGAAGTGTCAGTTTTATTCCAGTAAGCATTCAGCTTAAGTTGTGACAGTTGTGGTACAATGGTGGAAGATTTTGCTGTACCTGCTGACAGGTTTTGTAGAAGAATGTTCAAAGCTTTATTATGTGCCATAATATGGAAGGATGACACAAATAGTTAAGGAGGGAACGACAGGGTCAGGAGGCAGAGCAGGGGGAAGTTGGAAGAAATGGAGACAGTTCAGTTGTGTTGAGTGCTGACTCTTGAAGTAAGGCTTCAAGACAAAATTGTTCACATTGTAGAATGCGGAATTAAGACGAAAAATACTGTTCTGCTTCCAGTTCAGCTACTTGTGGCAAAATACATATAATGAAAGGAGAGAGGTTGGTAGTCACTGGATGAGTAGGAGAGGGGAAAAATGACATAATAAAAGTGTAAGATGCCGGGACTGGGCATGTTAGAAGAGTATTATTTGGCTATATATACTTCAACTTCTTTTCAGACTGTTGAGTAAGTTTTTTCACTGGACTGAGTTTGACACAGTGCTGAAGAACATGGTTCATATTAAGAGATCACGGACAGGAATGCTGGAGAAGTCTTGTTTGTCATGGGAGTAGGGCACTTTGGGATGAAGGTAGATGTGAACAGCTGAAGAACAGCTGTGATGGGTAAGAAGTGAAAAATGTCAACTTTTATATAGAAATCCTGGAGGAAAGGAAGCAAGGGTGTGTAGTTCTAGAAGGCACTTGTAGCTTGGACAGGTAGGAAGTAGAGAGGAAGAGGGTTTAAGATTAAAATTTCTGTGTGTACGTGGTTAAAGCTTGAAGATAAATGTGCATTTGTGAGAGACCATAGAACTGTTCTTTATTTGTTGTTCTCCATCATCTTTCATTTCCAATGCTAGAGATGATGTTAGGGGCCTAAAGAAATGATGTGGTCTTTTTATAACAGTGTAAGAGGGGAGAAAAAAACAGGAATTGGTTGTATTCTAATGGAATTGGAAATTAGCATTTCCATGCCTAGTTCGCTGGAGCATCCTTCTAAATTTTAACTGGACTGGTCACGGGGATGGTCAATAGGATTTATTTACATTGGTATAAAAATAGGGGCTTTCTGGCCACTAACAGTGTTTATGAAAATTAATTCGTTTACCCTTGTGTCGTGTGTTAAAACTGGAAAGAGGTAATTACAGCTTAATACAGTATATGCCACTTCGATACTTCTCAGGTGGTTAATGTTACAATCCCTCATTTTATTACAAACCGGTCATTCAGGTAATTGTGCCACTTGACGTGGTTAATGAAGGACTGTTTTGTGTCTGCAGGTTAGTTAGATCCTGTAACTTACACTTAGAATTCTAGTCATCCTCAAGCTTTCTCCTTCATCTACAGAGCAAATTTCTGCTGTGGCCTCTAGTTAGGCAGCTCAGGTGGATTAGTTACAGAGCTGTCCTAATGCTTTCTGACATGTAATTAACGTTTCAGCTTTCTCATTGCAAGATGATTTCCGGTAAAAAGCTCCTGAAATGACTTGGGCAAACACACCCAGTATCTTAATTCTGCAACACACAAACCGATGTAACTAGGCATTTCCTAGCTTTTTTATTTATATTCATGAGCTGTTCAGTTGTGTGGTGGTAGAGGTTTGCCGTTCTCATGGAGATTTGCTTTGAGGCACTGGCAGCTGACGCGGGTCCAAGTGCTGGTGCTGCTAACCAGAGGAAAGTACTCCTGTGTCAGAGCACTGGTGAACACTGCCTCTCGCTTCCCTGCATTTGCTGTGGACTTGCCTGTCTTCACTTTGCTGCTACAGTTGTTAACAGGGAAGCATGTTGAAGCAGCCTCCAGGAGTCTGCCAGTTCTCTAAGAATGGACAAGTGGGATGAGAGCTGAGTTGCTTAGATGAACACTAAGCTTTGAATGTTTTAAGAGTTTAAGAGTTCTCATTCAAGATAACTTTTGGGTGGGTTTGGATGTTTGCTATCAGCAAACATCAGAGAGATCAGAGAGATCACTTTTGCCCATCTTGGAAATTACACTGAATGTTGATGGGTTTTTTTATGCCACAAACCTGCAGTGTACATGGGCAGTGGTGACACTTTCTTCTGTCTGCATTTGCGTAGAGGTGCAAGTGGTGATGCAATAAGGATGATTGGATATGCAGTTACCTCTGGATCCTGTTTACTTCTGTGGCAGGTCTGCAAGCACTAGATCAGATTATAGAAGACAGGAAAAGGCGTGTTCACCTTGCAGTTCCACTGCTAGTTTTGCTGCAGCTTCTTTAGTATTTTTATGTTGCAGAGTAGTATTTTTGGAGAGTTTTGTTTGGGTACTGGAAGTTTGTATTTTATCTGATTCTGGTTGAGCTTTTCTGGATTTTGTCTGGAATGCTTATGGGGCTGTCAAACACATAAGAGCACTTAAATTAGCTCTGCTCTATAATGAGTCCTTGAATAGCCACTGCAAAGTATTAGCAAAATCTTTCAGGTGCATCACAGAATCACAGAACAACCAGGTTGGAAGAGACCCATCGGATCTTCTAGTCCAACCATTCCTGTCTAACACTAAACCAAGTCCCTCAATACCTCATCCACCCGTGCCTTAAACACCTCCAGGGAAGGTGACTCAACCACCTCCCTGGGCAGCCTATTCCAATGCCCACTGACCCTCTGTGTGAAAAAACTCCTCCTAATCTCCAGCCTAAATCTACCCTGGCGGAGCTTGAGGCCATTCCCTCTTGTCCTGTCCCCTGTCACTTGGGAGAAGAGGCCAGCTCCCTCCTCTCTACATAAGCAGTGCATGGAGATATCTTTCCTCCTTCCCTTTCCCAGATCTCCCGTTTCTGAGTTTGAGTGTTCAGTTGTTCTGCTCTGCTTGGAGTGTGTAGGTGATGCTTCTACTGGGACATGCTGGAGTGCTGAACTGCCAGCAGAAAGTTTCTCAGACCGATAGAGGAATCTTCTCAATTATGGATTTGAGATCAAATCACCCAGTGTTTCTGTAAACACGTGAATTGTCTCTTTGGGCACTTAATCATGTAATTCAGAGTTAGTTGATTTTCAATACAATGTTGTAATTACACTTGAACAGTGCGTAGATTTTTGTAGGGAAAACAGCTTTGTATATGTTGAAATATGAAATGTTTTCCCTGCTTTCTCCAGTTAATTGATCTGCTAAACATCAAATCACAGGATGGCATGTGTACAGTGAACCCGAGTCCTTAAAGCCTTGGGAAGGTTAGAGCTTCTTGCCATCTTTTGGTCTTCATGCGAGAAGGGTTTATCAAAGATTGTTGCTGTAACTATGAAAAGTGCTTTAGAATTTATACTTAAAAATGAGCCATTCAAATCCTCAGAGAAGACTTGGAGTTCTTCAGGATTTGCTATTTTCCTTGCTCCAGTGACAAGGTAATACTGGCTTTGAGTTTGTATTAATAAGGCTCCATATAGGGATTAACACTAGAGTCAAATAGTAAGGAGGCTTGAGTTCCCTTATTACTGGTTTGTGGCCAGAAACCCTTCAGTACGTGTAGTACGCCTTTGGTAAGGGGAATAACTGTGCTATTTTGATTGAGGTGAAGAATCTTCAGGTGATCTGATACTGTTTTAACACAATGTCTTTTTTTTATCATTTTCAGAACCAGGGTTAGGATATCTATTTCAGCTTATGTGCGTCACTGTGCCTTGAAAAGCTGTTTCTGGGACTGCCTTCTTCCCTTTCCAGTATTCTTTTCCTGCCTGCTGACTTGTCATTAGCAGTAAAATACTGGAGTATTTGGAGAGGAGTGGTCTTGCATTGCTGATCAGTGTTGCAGTGCAAGCTAGTTTACTAAAGAAAGTCTTTGCCATGATTTTTTCTGAATGTTGCTATTTTTTTTCTTAAACTCTTCTGTTAGAATTATTCTTAAGCACAGATATGGATCTGGATTGAGGGGGCTTTTCAGTGGGAGCTCTCTTGCTGTGGACGTTTTAGCCCAGCACACCCGTGCCAGGTAGAAGCATCTCAAGTTATCTTCCAACCAAGAACATTAGCAGCTTTTCAGAGTTTGCTGCACTACACTTAGCTTGTGTATCTTTTCCGTGTGGTTTCAATGCAGCCTCTGAGGTGGAAATACTAATTTGAAGCGGATTTGATTATCTGTTTATGGGAGTTGCTGCTTTTCAAATGCAGACTTTCACAGTACATTGTGGGAGCAGGGTGATGGGTTCTTATACACAGTCTGCCTTGAACAAGCTATATAATGTTGATAATTGTGTGCCTTTATTTCCAAACTGTTCTGTTTCAGAGGTCTAAAAGGTGACTTACTTCTTGCAAAAATTCTCTTATTTCTGTATCTGAGCCTTGGTTAAATCAAGGTAAAATATAAGTGCTGCCTCGTGCAGACCAAGAGCCCCTAAAGATTTCAGAGGAACAGACTTTCTCAGCCTTTCACACATCCTGAATATGTGAACCTGTTCTCAGCAGATCCTTTAAATAGGTGCAAAGGTGTTAGATGAGCTTTTGCTGCTTCTGTTGTTTGTGGTGTAACATGAGACCTTGGTATATACATTCATCCTGAGCCTCTTCTCTTGCTGGCTGCAAGGTCCAACGTGTTGCTACCTGTAGAACTGTCTCATTAGATTGCTTCACAGAATTTAAATGTCACAGTGGCTACACTGTTCTCTCTGTTCAGAAATTACTTACTAAATATAAGACAAATCTGCACTACAAAATCACAGTTTCCATTGCTGTTAGCAAATCTCCAGGCTGGCAAAACGTGTGGTGTGAATCTTACATCTATATAGGTGAAACTAATTTTGCACCTGAGGCAAAGAATGTGGAGTGATCTTTTTCATATGTAAATATGGGATCCTTTAGGTTTATAGTGCAATGCCAGAGGCAGTGTTGATTTGTGCTGCTGTTCCCTAATTTAGGCCTACTGAAACAAGACTTCAGCCTTAGAGGCTAGCTAAGTCCACCCTCACTCAGTACTTATACTTGGGTTGTGTCTGGATGGCTGGTTTTGTTTTCTTTATTGACCTGAACTTCAGTGCATGATAAATGCTATTTAAATGTTCTGTGTTCAGGCTGTACCTCTTAGCAGAACCAGGAAAGTGTTAGGAAGCTTCAGCTTGTGGTAGCTGAGAAAGTTGCTTAAAAAATGTGCAAAAACTGCAATGCATATAAGATGAGCAATAGAATAACTGTGCTTGTGTTTCACATAGAAAGCAAGGCAAGCTCCATAGCAGAGTTGTGTCTACTGGCACTTTTTTGCAGATATGTAAAGTTACCACAAACCAGTTGAAAAGTTCAGAAGGTGCAGGGCCTTCCGTTGTGCAGAGCAGTGAAGCTCCATCACTGGTGGTACTGATGGAGTCCAGCTGATTGTGAGCTGTGTTCTGTAGTGCTCTGGAGTATGAGGCCTTTGGTTAAAATATCTTAAAGTGAATAAATGGGTCATAGACCACAATATTAGTTTACTGGAAAGCCTCAAACAGTAAATGTATTTAATCCAAATAAAAATATCTGCATAGTCCCAGAGACTAAGAGGAACTGAAAAGACCCCGAATTATTTTTATCACACATGAGTTTCTGTATCTTTTTCTTTTGGTTAGTGGTGCCAGAGAAATCTTTTTAACCAAGTGGACAGGAGTCTCGGTAGACTGCCTGGAAGCACTTCTCCCTGGGCACAGGACAGTGTTTGATCACCTGCTGGTGACCAAATAAAGAGGATACAGAATTTCCAGGCGAAGAAACACCATGACACCGTCTGTAATTCAAAATATCAGCACAAGCTAGTGTGTCAGACTCAGTAAAGAGTGATGTTCTAAAATGTTACATGGGGATAGTAATGGGGCTTTTTTAACTGTCTTCATAGCAAACAGTTACATTGATGCTCTAGTGGTTAATTTTTAGATTTTCTGGTTTTTAGTTAACTTCTAGTATGAAATTCTACAAGTAAATGAAGTGTTTGCAGCCTCTTGGATGCTGCTGCTCTTTTGGGGGTTTCAGTGCTTTAGACCAGCTTTTACACATTTTTAAAAACACTAACCTTCGTCTAATGGAATACCTAGCTCTTTCTCAAAACATAGTGAATTATCACTGACTCTTGTCAGATAGCCTGTAAGAAGAGCTGATACATTAGCACATCACTGTTTGCCAAAAGAAATACCAGAAGAACTTAATTGAAATGGATTCTGCTAATTGAGGCAGAGGAAGGAACTAAATAGCGTTTGGTCATCTGGATTTCTCATGAGGCTGAAGTAGAAACCAAATGTACTTTAAAGCTGAATCCTAGTGGTAGTTCAGTGCATGCATCAGTTTCTTATGTAGGTTTCTGCGTCTGAAATGCTGTGATTTAGTTTACAGAGGATGCAATAATGTGCTGTTCAGGCATCTTAAAGTTCAATACGGCCAGCTTTAGTACTGCTGTGTTTCCACATGCCAAATATTTGTCATGGTTTTGGGAACCTTTGCCAGTCTTGTACAACTTGGAAGCAAGTAAGCTCTAAATGATGGGTGGCAGATTTGCAGACTCACTACTGCTTCAGCATTAGATTAAATGCAGTTGGAGTTGCAAACACATGAAGTCATGGAGCCAGTGGGTCAGTGCACTGAAAGAAAAGCAAATGTTTACAGTCTGGTTCCAGTCTGTTTTGTGTGGAAAACATCTGAAGTTTATACAGATTCTTCCCAGAATATAAATAGTAATTGGGAGGTGGCTGTTTCGCCTTGGTCAGTGCATGTGTTCATATGATTTCTAGGTCTGCATGCATGCCATGAGTTGAAAGATTTTTCATCAATGAAATTTGAAAATCTTTTGCAAAGTATCTGTCTTTCCTAATGTAAACTTTCTGTGAGAAAAGTTTGGGTTATAAACTAACTGAGGGAGACAGTAGATCTTTGAAGAAAGAAAGTGCACCTGATCTTGTGGACAGCTTATCCTAATTTGCTCACATGGGCTGATTTTTGTTCATGTTCTGGCACACAGAAGTATCTTGGTCAGATGCTCTGGTTCTGCATGTGTTATGTCCCAAGGGCCATTTATTGCATTTCCTAAACTGGCTCTGATCCCTACAGGTGCTGTTGAAGACTTCAGTTTGCTTCATATTTGGAAGCATTGGTAATTCTAAGGAAAGTGAGATGCGAAGATAAAAGCTACATATTCCTACAGGTTTTGATTGTATGAAGGGATCTCAATGGACTCTTGGGTTTTGCTCTTATGTTGTACAAACAAAATGTCACTTCATACCACTCAAAGCTATGCAATTTCTTAATATGCCCAGTTGTTTATGGAATATGGCACACCCTGGTTTTCAAGTAGTCTTTCAGAATTAGTTAGAAGTGCAATAACAGTACCTTGAGTGGAAAAAATTGTAGATCTGTAGTCTTTAATGGAATGGTGGTTTATGCCTAAAAGCTGTAGTGAATTTTCATCTGTTTAAGCAAGTTTTGTTATGAACCTGGCAATTACATCAGTTTTTCAGGAGAGGGGTGGAATACCTAGCTAAGAAAAGTGAAATTGGATTTCTTGCCTTTTAGGAAAGCAATTCAAAACTGAAACCGTTTGCTCTGTGATGTACTAACATGGGCATTGACTTTTGCCTAGTGCTTGATCCTGTCTTTATTTGGTTAGTTCAGATTGCATTTATGTCTGAAACAGTGGAAAGGCTCTACTGATCGGTGGAAATCAGAGTCTGACTTACGTAAGTGAATGACACACTTTGAAGGGTAGTGCAAAACTGAGTTCAGTGCAAGAATAATAAACAGCTGACGCTGAACCCTTACTTGGACTGCTTGATATGGGACTGACTTGCACACAGCTTGGCTTTGCTCTCCTCTTTCTCTCCCCAGTTGCTTGCATGCAGCAGGTGGAGCAGATGCTCCTGGGTCCCCAGCAGATTGTGAGTGCTGCCGGGTGATTGTGGTGCAAGAGCTCAGGTTGGCGTGCTCTGTCTGCTTTCATTTGTTATCCACGTTTTGAGAATTGTGGATTAATTGGATTACATGGTAAATAGGGGATAATAGATTAAAGGGATATTATTGGGTTAAAACCCTTCTTAAACCCCTTCACCTTTCTTTGTTAATGCCATTATGCAAGAAATAAAACGTCAGTCATGAAATAAACTCAGCGTGACTCCTTCCTTTCTCAGTGCCTTTGCAGCTTCATGCTGTGGAGCTTTCTCCACCCAGTATGGTCCGGCTGTTTTGAATACAAATTCTGTGATGCTACCAAAAGATTTTGCAGAACATTATTTCTGTGAGTCAGTATTTCAACCTTTCTGGTTTTTGGGACAGATACTCAGCATGTGTGACCTGAACGCAAGGCAGGTTTCACTTCTACACCATGTGATGTGGTTCTGATGGCTCTTAACAAAGTCAAATATGACTTAAACTGCACAAAGGAAGTGCCAAAAAGAGGAAATAGGGGAGTGCTCTCAGAGGTGGGATGAGTGGTGACGTATTTGTTGCGTGTATTGATAGAGAACAGGATTATTTTGTGCTCCTGTATGAGTAAATGTTCCCTCTGTCTGAAACTGTCCAACCTTACAAAGAAGCAGCCATTAATCCCAAGAAGATAAATTTTATCTGTTGCATTTAGCGCTGTCATTAAAATTTGTTAATATCTGTGTTTATTGTAAACTCCCCAAACACTGCTAATAAAATTAATGCTTAAATAGAGAGCTCTGTATCGAGCGTTAGCGCATGGGGTGGCAGTTGGGAAAAAATTGTTACCCCTCACCCTAGGAAACATCAAGCAAGTTGCTGAACTTCTGTTATAAAATAGTAAATGTATCTGTTTTTTAAATAAAATACCTTGGATAAAATATTATAGATATGCATGTGTGCAAGTTCTGTCCTATTCTGTTGTCTGGGGCATGTTGAAAGAAGAATTCTCATTAGAAAGCACTGGGAACAGTGACTGGTGAGAGAAGTTAATTTGTAGAAACCTGAAAGTTGTGAAGGAACCAACGTTATTTTTATTTACCTTCAAGTCTGAAGCCAGTAAAAGAAACCAAACCAATTTAATGTCTCAACACAAGATTTAGTTCAACTTCTAGTGGTCTGACAAACAAGACAATTGTGGATTTGAGCTCAGTAATACAATCAGGACAAGTTGCATTCATGGCATAAACGTATCATGTGGATCATCTGCTTCTTTTGTGCAGTGTTACAGACATCCCTGGTTTGGGTGGAGGGGGAGGAGGTTGAGCTGCTCTCTAATACCTCTCCCACTAGGAAATCTGCATTGATTTGACTTGAAACATTTATCCATTAATTATCTCTGTGCTTATTGCTGAAATTTCAGAAGACATCTGGTGAAACATCAGTAGTGGCAGTATTGATTTGCAGTCAGTCTGGTTTCAAATCAACGTGGGGCAGGGTGTCAAGAAAATAAAGTTTAGAGATTATCTTCTCTGGATTCTTTGCCAAAATCCTCTGATTAATAAGCCAGTAACAGAAAAATACTACATATAATGAAGTGTATGCTGCAAGGGCTACTAGAGTGTTGTAAGATGCAGAATTTTAAGGCTCTGGTTATTCCACCATCATGTTCCTTCCTTCAAGCTGCTTTTCCCATCTTAGGGGTAGTTTGGTTTGCATGTCAATTCAGACATGTACATGCCAGCCCCAAAACAGTGTATTATACCTGTTCTTATTCTAAACTCTCTTAAAAGCTGCTGTTGTTGATTTTGTTTGTTTGTGGTTTTGTGGGGTTTTTTATTAAATAAAATGGGAAATCTTTGTTTTTCTTTTCCCAGAAATTCAAGTCAAGTCAGGAAGAGAAAATGCTTAGTTGTTTCTATAATTCTAATCTAGAGTTATTGAGTTATATCTCCTCTTTTTGTTAAATGTGATTTATTCTTTCTGATACTTACTAAATCTTGTCAGTTCAGTATGTTCCACTGAACTTGCAGCCAAACTTAGATAGTTTGATAAATTGCATGTTTCTTTCTTTAAACCTTGTGATGACTAAATCTTGATTTGATGCTTTTTCTCTCTGTCTTTTTAAGTGATTGCTGTTGGAAAAAATGTAGTGTCTGTGTTCCCCTTGAACAGCTAAAAAGCATTTTGGCTGTGGTAAGGTTTCAACAAATCATATTTAGATTGCTGACATCGTTTTCATGGAAACCAAATAAATTGGTGCCACTTCCTGGGTTTAAGAGATGTGTTTGTCTGTTGTGTGTTTCATGTAGTCTATTTTCTTTTTTCCTCCCCAAAACTGTTGTTTGTGGTTGTTTGTGGTTGCTTTGCTTTAGGCACTAAGTAGCAACTCTTCAGAGGGTGATCTTGCTCTGTGCCATGTTTTGTTTATAAAAGATAACTAATCTGATTTACTTAAGAAGACCACAGAACAGCTACAATACACTGTTGTCTTGCAGGTAAATGACTGCTGTGTGCTGTAATGCTTTCTTTGTAGAAAGAGCACGTTACATAAAATAGAGATATTGCATTCTACAGGCACGAGCAAGACTGGTTAAAATAAATGCAGCGTTGTAAGGGAAGCATGAAGTACTTGATAGGAATAGGATTTAGTTGTGTTTTCTTGTAAATCTCTTATATGTTCATGTTGAAACGCCTTGACTTGGCTTTCTTCACTAAGGATCTCAAGGCTCCAGGAGGCACTCAGGCTGGTTTGAATCAAACCTTTCTGAAAATGGAATACTTGACAGTTATGAATAAAGTTATTTAACAGTCAACTTCCTGTGGTTTGCATGCATTTCTGCATCAGGAGGAGGCTGAAGGGCTGCAGCTGAGATGCATGTGCTCCATCTGAACAAAAAAAGGACACCGTCTACAGGCAAAGTGGTTGCCTAAAATCTGATTTTCTCATAGGATTTATTTCAATACTGTATTGAACAAGCAAAAGCACAGTCACCTCACACTGAAGATCTTTGAATCCGCTTCATAGGCCATTCATTCTGTTGTGTTGAAGCGTGTTTGAGAAGTTTGCTTTATTGAAGTGTGTCAACATACATGTGAGAAAGCTGCTCAAGCCTGCATTTGACTCTGTCATTTCTGTTGGCATCTTTGGGTCTGTGCTTTACGTTGAGTAGAAGGAAGCAGGCAGTGGGCAAGCGTGGCTCAACTGAATGGTGTAACAGCTCATTGATGAGCTTCAACCACACTTCAGAAGTTTGCAGCTCAGAACTGCTCAACTGTAAAAATTACTTTAAAGGTGTCACCTGCATTTAAGAAAAAAATTTCATTTGTGACTAGTTTAAGACCTTCACTTTATTTTCTTAACTTGATCTTTAATTTAAATTGCCGTCATATGTGGTCACAGAACATGGGTGTGAGACAAAGGGAGTGTAGTGGACAGCAACAGAGCTTTTTAATTGGGACAGATCCTGCAGTTTCTCCGTCTCCTCTTGATTTCGTCCTGGCCATGGCTTCTTGGTGGCATCTGGGCAGCAAGCTGAGTTGTGCAGCAGCCACGTGGCAGGGCTGGACACAGCGAACCATGCTAAAGTCGGTGGGGCAGAATGGGCAAAGCCAGTTTCCTTTTATCCTAGTCATCTTGGCTGAATCGGATAGTTTACAGTTTGTCTTAAGGGAAATGATAGAATGCGACAACTGTCTGATGAGCACAGCCATTTAAATATAGCCTCTGTAATCAGTTTACAGAGTGAGATCTGGTCCTGTATTTGGTATCAAAAAGAGTAACCTGACGCAGAAGGCGTCTGTGAAGTTGTCATACGGGATTGTGACTTACTCAGATTTAACAGTTGCTGGCATTAAACCTTTCCTTATTGCGTGGTGGATTTTTCAGTGAGTTTCTTCATTGTTGCAAGAAATGCATAGGTTCAGCCCTCTGAAAAAGGATCCTGCTTGGTTGTTTTGTAATGCCACCTTTTCGAGCTTGTTTAAAATGACTCAAAACTCTGCAGTCCTACAGTAGTGCATTGTGATAACAATCTGTTAGTTGGGTAGTTTGCTCTTTGAGAATGTCTGTAGTTAGCAGAGCTTACCCTGCCAATACAAAGATGTCCAGGTCAGATAGAAAATTACTGCTTGTCAAGGCACTGGCTGACAGCTTTGTGATATGGATAGGAGTCTGGAATGTGGTGGAAGAACAGATGACAAATTTGAAGTTGTAAGTTCTTTATGCTGTGTGAGTTGATAAAAGCTAATGGTTGAATGACTTCTGTCTTTAAATGTAGAGTTGAGTCACATTGGTATTTTCTTGATCTGTTGTATTAGTTGTCTGAGTAGATTTTCATAAGGGAAGAAACCAGTGTCTGAGCTGAAGATGTGGAGGAGGGAAACGGGTATGTCGCTGCTTCATGAACTGCATTATGCTTGTAACCGATCCTGTTTACAGTTCAATCTCAAGATAGCCATCCTGAAACTCAAGATGCTTGTCTACTGTTGACTTTGATACATGACAACTCAGAAAGCCAGGAAGTCTTCCTGGTGTGCTTCCTGCCCATTACTTTGGTGTTGGATATGTGGCTCTGGAGCATTTTTGTTGCTGCAGGCCAATGTATTTTGCATTCGTCTTTTCAGGAAATCCCCTCTTTTGGGAAGCTGCTTTGTGACGTTTATGGGCTGTGCCATACTCCTCTGCTCCAACTGCTCAATCCACTTTAGTAACAGTAAGACCCAGGACTTAAAGGCGAGGTAGAACCTCACGCATTCCAGTACTGCAGAGTTAATGCTTCTTTAGGGAATAGGCATTGCTGTAAGTAGCATAAAAAAGAGCTGTCTAAGATTAAAACACGAACACACACACGCATACTTACTGCCTCTGAGGCCCAGATATTCTCGAATAAATATCTCCACTTAATGACCCTGCATCCTCTCTGCCTTGTAGCTAGTCCTATTTGGGAGGGATGCTTGCCAGGCCATGTATTTTTATTTTCTGTGAAATAGGAATGCTTTTCTTACAAGAATTAGGCTGGAATGGATTTCTGAAGTGCTGAAAAGGATGTAGGTATAAAATACTGCTATGATTGCAAGCAGTGGCCGCTGTGTGCTGCCAGGCTTTAAAACAGTTGATGTTAGTGCTGCGGTTTTTCACCCTGGAGAACATTGGTGATGTTAAGCTGAGAGTTGGACTCTTTCCCTGCAGGTGTGTCAAGCACAAGGCATGTTTCAACCAGAGTCCCAGTCTTGTCTAATTAAAAGTTGATTTTCAAATTGCATGCTTAAAGGCGCGGTATCCTCTCGTACTATGTAATTTTTTTTAGTGCTTGGAAAACTTGCCAGGGAACCTGGCTTATATGTCTGCCAGAACCCCTTTTGGACTGTTATTTACCCTACCCTACTTTAATGGTGCTTAGATGACACTGTTTGTTATTGAGGTTTGATATTCTTCCCAGATAAGTTCGCAGAGTTCAAATTTAAGTGAGGGGAAATCATTATCAGGGTGTAACTGCTGTCCTAATTCACTTGTCTGGCCCCAGTGTAGTCACTCCAGCTGTGGATGCCTCGGGAATTTCTCGTCAAGAAAATTCATTCAGAATCCCTGCTCTACCATTTGCAGAGTGAAAGCACATATGGTTTATTTTCTGTATTTATTATAAAGTAGGTTACAGCTTGGTAATCAAGAGCTTTCAAGAGGAAGCGTGTTTCTACTTCTGTCATGATGCAGAGAATCCTTAAAAGGTGCTGCTTTTCTTTCCAATAACTACAATTCATTTGTTACCTATTGTGAGTGAACTCAGGTTCAGCAGCATCCTTGTAACAGTTCTTCCTTAATCCCAGCACCCTGATGGTGGAGTTCTGAGGACTTGACTAGAGTTCAGGCTTACAATAAAAAATCTTTAGTTCCGCGTTACTGGAGGGACTAATGAGGGATTAATGCATTTATAATTGAATATGGAATGTAACCAGTGTGGTAAATGTGTTGTTAGGCAGTATGGCAGCGTGGAGTTCTGTTCCTTAGTACCAGACTAAGGAGTTCTTGTTCAGCATGGCCTCTGATAGGAAAGTTTAGTAAAATGCTTCATCTGTTGTGGTTTCTCACCCTCTGTTCTACTGGTCACGTGCAGTGCTCAGGGGAAGAACCTGTGTGAATGGGACTGTATGGCAACACTGTTATAAATTATCTCCAGTAATTAACCCTTATACCTGAATGCCTGTATGTGCTGATGCTTCAGAGGGTTAGAATAATTGTATGTATCTTTTCATAAGGAAGGTGTGGGAGCTTCATTGATAACTGGAAAACACTATAGGATTTTTTTAGCAATTCTAAACCTGGAAAGAGTTTAACTACTATAACTATATATGTGCTTACTTGTGCTTTTAAGCTTAAATATTAACTAGTATAAAATTAAAATGTCAGGTGTGTTCTTAAGAGAGCCGCTTAAAAAGATCTAGATTTCAGTTAATTAACTGGTCTTCACAATGTAAACTGTCGGGATCAGGTGTACCACATGCTTAAATAATTGTTTGCTTTGTTTTTAGGGGGAATCTGTAAAGTATTTCTTGGACAACTTGGATAAACTTGGAGAACAAGTAAGTTTTTTGGTTTTCTTCAGTCTTGAGTTTTAAGTAGTCTTTGTGATCTCTGGGTTTTAAACAAATGAAATGCAATTAGTGTCTGCTCAAATAACTTTATCTTCAGTTAACTTTGCCCCTTTATCTCAGCAGTTAATCACTGACATGTCAAAACCAGAGGGCAATGCAAGGGCCAGGAGACTTTCTGGAAGTAAAACTTCTGTAGAAATTGAACAGAAAAGAAGTTAAATGCTTGTCCAGTCAGAATATTGTTAAAGTACCACTTCCACACTAAAAATGACTGGTTTTAGGTTTGCATATCCAGTTAGGAAGAGTAAGTTAAATCACCACAGTGTAAGTCAGTAGTACCTTTCTGTAGTACGTACTTTAAACAAACTTGGTACAGAATAACATCTGTTTTCTCTAGGGGAAAGCTAAAACTTCTGTAGAATACTTTCGACAGGAATGTTAGTTACTGCTTGAATAATGAAGTTGTCTGCTGATACTCATTAATTGTGTGTTGGTGAAATACCACGTGGATAAAAACCACTGCCTTAAAATGGGGTGGGAGCTTGGACTCCATGGAGAGGCAGTTTCTCCATGGTCATTTCAAGCTGATGGCTAACAAATGATGAAAGAATCCAAACCACTTCAATTGAATCCTGTTACATCATGCCTAATTTCATTTTTCTTTTTCTCTTTAACAGATATAAATTTAATTTTAAGCCAGAACTGTTTTTCTGCTTTCAGTTGTCATTTTTCTGACTAAAGCACTGCTGCTCATCTTGCAGAAAGCATGGGTCTTCCCAGATCTCTCACTTGAGAGCTCAGCACTTGCTCTCTGGGCTTTGATTTGGTCTTGAGTTATAAGGCAATAGGAGAACCACCCTTACTTTAATGAACTGCTAAATTTTCTGCTAATGGTGGATTTCTCATGGCCTTTGAATCCATTTCCACTCTAGTTTCAAAGGGTTATTTGGTTGTTTTTTTCCATAGTTGCACACATTTGCTTAAAGATTTTTGAAGCTTCTTTTCAAAGTTCTTTACTATAAACCTCGCTTCACTCTTTGACTAAAGGGAGCAGCTTGAAGTCACTAGGGTTTTCATATGCGCACACATTGAGGGTCTAATGTTGATATGGGAATGCAGAGCTCTGAATTAGTGTTTCTGGTTTAAAGTTGCACAAACGGTGTTGAGATACAGAGGGACTCTTCAAGACTTGCTGTCACAGAAAACATTAGATCTTTGTGGACAAAGTGCTGACTACATTCTGTTACTGAGTGAAAGATGTGTAGGTTCTTCTGGTTTATTCTTATCTATACGCAAGATTTGCCTAGCGATTATTTTCCCAAAAGGTATTAATAGAAGTATTTTACTGTTCTTATCTGTTGTCTGATACAAGTGATCTGGCCTGGAACTTAATTGTTTACAAACAGATAGACCTGCAATTCATGTGCCTCTTGCCAAAAAGGGAGCTGATAACAGTGTATGGGGAAAAAGAACTTAATGTTCAGATTTAATCAGATCTGCAAAATAAGAGGAGCTGGCTGGGATAGGCACATGGGATCAGCTGAATTCCTTGAAACTGTTTATTTCAACTGCCGGTGCTGACTATATGTATTCAAAATACCTCCTGAAGAAGAGATATTGCTTTCCATGTTGTGATTGGATCTTATTTGTAACATAAATTCTAGTTTCAGCTAGGCAAACAGTGATGGGATAGCCAAAAGAGCTACCAGAGTACCAAAAGAAGCCCTTTAGGTAAAAACAGGCTGTAGTGTGTTTTAGGAAGGAGGCACAGGTACTGGGTCAATATTGATACATGTCTTTGGGAAGAGCCACACAGAAAGTTTAACAAAAAAACCCAATACCACCACCTCCAACCCAAAAGATAAGAAATCACTCAGGTTTTTAGTTAGGAGTTGTATTTAGTTTCCTGTAGCCAAATGATGGCTGCATACCAAGTGCTTGACTTGGAGTGCACTCATTTGCAGACTGTTGCATCAGAATAGCTGTTATCTGGTATAAAACATGGTAGGTCTTCCATGCCTGTGGAACCTGAAAGAATTTTATTTGTGGTTGCAAGTTTGGAAGGAATTTCAAATGAGTAATAGTACTCGAGAGGGACTTTGCAAGGAATTCTGTGGATAAACTCCTTGTTCTTGAAAGTTTTACCAAATAAACATTACGGACCACCTCCCAGAAGAGTTTGTTTTGTGCTTGTTTCAATATTGGAGTTACTATATGGCTTTGTGTGTTGCATTATTTCATTTATTTACTTACTTTAATAATTTTGATCACTCCTGAGCTTTCCCTAAGGCGTTCTGGTTTTGTACTGAGAACTTGAGACTAACTTCCTGAATAACACAAGGTTATCCCTTTCTGTTTGAAATATGGGAAAAGTGTTGAGCCTGCCTTATTCTCTTGCCTAAATGCTTACAGTCAACTTTATGCAAAATCCCTGTACACGCACGACACTTGGTGCAGTCATTGCTCCATTCCTCCCCCTCTAACAATTTTTAGTAGAAAAGACCCAAAATAAATGTAACAAATCAAGAGGAAAATCTTATTACCCTTTAAAGATACTTCTTATAATCAGTCAAGGGGATGGAAGCGCTTTCCTGTTGCTCTGTTTGGAGGGAATATGATACTTCTCTGGCAGGTTAACTCTTCTACAGGTGTAGGTGCTGCAAGTTTTGGCTGTGTAGTAGTACCACAGTAAAAAAGTGTAGGGTGGGGAGCCTGTCCTTCAAAGAGGGGCTTTGTAATTTGTACCATGATTCACGTACTGAATAAAGAGACCTAGGAGTTCAGAGCTTACACAGTTAAGCAAGGTGGTCCTTGAGCTTTTGGAGCTCTACACTTGTTTAATGGTTTTTAAAACTACTCTCTTATTGGCTGTGAATCAAACTTGCCCATCTCCCTTAAAATTGGCTTACTAGTACTTGAAGTGCAATGCAGTTGTGTGTTTGTTCCCCCTGCCCCTGCTTATTAGTTGAATCAGAGTTTCTGGGCCACGATCCTACACATCTTGATAAAATCTGTAGCTCTGGTAACTGGCACGTCAAAGGAAGATTGTATATCATTCATTAAGAGGACATGAAAATTCCAATTCTGAAACCTGAAGTGTTCTCTCTGAAGTTGTGAGAAATCCTGAAAAATGTGAGGAAGAGTTTCCATAACAAGTGAGCAACAAAGTTTTAAACTTCACCGTTAGCCAGCTGTCTGTTGCAGATGCACTTCTGAAATAGCAGAAGGACTTGGACCGTATGCAAAAGTGTAATTCTAAGAATGAGCAAATCCCCACTACGAGTCTTGAATTTCATGCTGTTGAAAGCTGACTAATAAGCAGTCCTTTTCCTGTTAGCATCTGCATCCGTTGATGATGACTGTTCGTGTAACAGTAAATGAACAGTGAAAAACCACTTATCCTGCCTCTTTAATCCTGAGGGGAAAGGTGGGCTGGAGAACTTGAGGGTACAGCTCAACTGAGTGCTCTCTGAGGCTGCACTGCTGGAAGGGACTGAGACAGCTGGATGCAGAAGATCCATGGCACAAACACAGCAGGCTTGGCTTTGCTGGAATAATGGATTTATAAATTACTTGGTGAAGCAGCTCATTTTTTCTAACAGCAGTCCTACAGAATATGGGAGGACCTGAGCACTCAGGATACTCCTGTGGTTACTGATTTCAGAAACCTCTTTTAGACAGTTTGCTGCATTGCAGTGTCGGCCGCCAGCGTGTTTCCCAGCTGCGTGGGAAGAGGATGAATGGAGCATAAAGTAATCCAGAATGTGGGAAACCGACATGAGGGACTGATGGTTACACCTCTTGGGTTGTTTATGGGCCCTGCTCATGTGGGAAATGGAGAGCTTTAGTTCTCCGGGGTAGATGTTCTGATTTAATATTGGCTGTGTTTCCTGCTTTGGACTCTCGAGCTTTCCAAAATGCCTCAGTGTTAGCATATAAATATATGTACATGTGTATTTATGCAAAACATCATACTGTTCCTCTGCGAGCTTTTCTCTTGCAAGTCAGCTGTGACTTGTAACCTAATAGACAAACTCTCCTTTCTTTTTTTAGGACTATCTTCCCTCGCAGCAAGACATACTGCTGGCACGAAGGCCCACAAAAGGGATTCACGAGTACGACTTTGAAATAAAAAATGTTCCTTTCAAAATGGTTGATGTAGGTGGCCAAAGGTCAGAACGGAAACGTTGGTTCGAATGCTTCGACAGCGTCACATCGATACTCTTCCTTGTTTCCTCGAGTGAATTTGACCAAGTGCTTATGGAGGATCGGCAAACAAATCGCCTTACGGAATCCCTGAACATTTTTGAAACAATAGTCAATAACCGGGTTTTCAGTAATGTCTCAATCATTCTCTTCTTAAATAAGACGGACTTGCTTGAGGAAAAAGTACAAAAAGTGAGCATCAAAGACTATTTTCCAGAGTTTCAAGGGGATCCCCACTGCTTAACAGATGTCCAAAAATTCCTGGTGGATTGTTTTCGTACTAAACGCCGGGACCAGCAGCAGAAGCCCCTCTACCACCACTTCACCACTGCTATTAATACAGAAAACATCCGGCTAGTTTTCCGCGACGTTAAAGATACCATCCTTCACGACAACCTCAAGCAGCTGATGTTACAGTGATGTGCAAAAAGACATTTTTATTTGAGTAACTTGTGTGTTGGTTTTTTTAACTAGAAGTTTACAGCAGGAATAGAGAAATCCAGATCCTGTCAGACTTCTTGAGATGTGGCTAAAAGCTGCTGCTGAACACATTATTGCCAATTTCTGCAGAAATTCAGGCTTAATCTCTTCCAGTGTAGCTTCAAGTTGACTCAAGTTGTAATTTTATAGCAGACCTATGTCTAAGTTACCTGTAAAGCGATAAATTTGACCTTTTACAAACATGTATGTTATCCTCGAAAATTCATTCCACCTTCAGAATTCCAAGTCCAAACTTCAGTGAAATTGTTGCAATTGTTAGACTGTGGCAGTAATTTAAGGGAGCTGGGGAGGTGTGGAGAAACTTTACGTGTCTGACTTCATTCTGAAGACTGTGATACCATAGCTGACTTACGTTTTCTCAGGTCTGTTGTTGGTTAGGAATTCCCACGTTGCTGGAATCATCTGTTTGAAGCTGCGATTCCTGGGTGTGGCATGCTTCCTGTTGAAGTATAAATCTTTGTGTGGGGTTTGATGAGGAGATGCTTTAAAAAAACCCCTGAGTTTGGGGGCTTCAGACATACTCAGCAGGAAGTACTGACGCAGGCAGAAGACCAGTGATGAGGAATTAGTGAGTGGCACAGGACACGGTTTCACTCGATTGCGTTGTATGTACGTCTTAGAGCCATGGCAAAGCACAGAGCACTATGATACGGTCCTCTTGAAATTCCAGTGTGGGGAGGGGGAGTAAGCTAAACTGGTATTTCTTATCTTCACTAACCAGATGTTATGTGTAGGTACCTTGCCTGTTCTTGAGGCACTTTAATATAGCACTGGTTTATTTTTACTTTCTTCGTGACGTCTTACACTGTGCCTCATCTTAATCAGTAAGCGTTTGGTGACGGATAGAAGTACTTGCAAACCTAAGTGCCTCCTTGTGTTCTGTCCTCCTACGGTATTTTCAGTGGCCTTACATGAGCATGTGTGTTCCCAGCAGAGGCCTTGCGTAGCTGACACCATGAAGATGAATGTCTTTTTTTCAGAGGGGGAAAAGAACATGTCACAACAGGACGTGCTTCAGCTGATGAGGTTCTTTCTGAGACTTTCCAATTGGGTCTAGCAATCCTAAGTGTACTTGAGCCAAATATGTTGCACAGCACACTCCTGAGTGCTACTTGTGACTAAGAATATGTTACCAAAAGTTCCATTGCAGTTTCATTTCCATTGCAGTTTCTTTTTTTGTATGTTTAGGGTGGCGGGGGGGATGTTACAGTCACAGTGTGATTAGGAAAGAAAAAAAAAAAATACTACTTGCCCAGAGATCCTCATAGGCCACATGGCGTTCTACTAAACGAGAGTGAGCTTGTGAGATTGTGTTTTAAAAAGTAGTGCCGCTACCAAGTTTCCCCCAGGCTGTAGTGTCCTGCAGGCGGTTCAGCTTGCTACTTTGCCCCGTGGAAACGGGACGTTCCTGTGGATTGTGATGCTGGCCAATACTTTCTTAAATGAATTTTTATTAACATACCGCGCACGTGGCAAGCGGTGTGATGGGAGGTTCTCGCTGCTTGGAGCAGCGTCCCTGCTAGGACATAGGAAAGCTGCCCATCTTCTGAACTTAGCCTTTTACTTACTGTGATTGTAAGTCGTATTAACATCTCTGTACCTCATTCTCCTGTCAGTAGTAGGAGAATAGTGTATTTTTATTTAGTTAGGTGCTTTGAAAGACCTCTATTTTTTTATATCATCCAATGAGTTAGTTATAAATTAGTCTGCGATTGCTGCGATAAGGCACTATTTTGGGAGGAAAGAATTCTGGAAAGAGATTGGGAGAAGTCACAGTGCATAATCTAAACATGAAGTCTGGGTGCAACGCTGATATCAGAAGGATTAATATAATATTTAGATGGAGATATTAAATGTAAATTTTACTTTTTTTACTGGACATGGATATGATTACTTCTGGTTTGACGTGTTTGGGTCATATGTGAGCAATTCAATGAACCAAGCACCTCAGAAAAGGCTAGTGAGGCTATTAAAAGGATTGGACAATGTGCCTGTAATGGGAACCCAGAAGTTCTCAGCTTCCCTCTTTGGAGAAGGACAACGGTTGATTGTGCACAACAAGTGCCACACAAGCAGAAAACAGAGCTCTGTCTTGAACAGAGTCCACTGCTGGAAAGCAGAAGTTTAGCAGATCCATGCCCTTGGTAGTCTACAAGACGAGTAAGTTTGGTTTTCTCCTTTGCTGACAGTTGTCTGAACAAGATTCTTCTTTGAAAGGGACTCATCTCTGCTCTGATTAAAAGAATTAATTTGGAGAGGGACTATAGTATGTGTTTTGCAGGATGTCAGACTAGACGATTGCAGAAAAGACTAAAGACTGGATAGGGGATGATATGAAGATCACCAGGGATTTGTCTAAACAAATTTGTTTATTTAAAATGTTGATGAATTTTGTTTTAAGGGACCTGTTAATTTATTAAAGATCCTCAAACCTGATGTCAGCTTAAGGACATGGCACCAGGCACTTCTGATGTTGACCAAGGTGGGAAGAACACTCAGCAGGCTTCTCTCCTGTATGAACACAAAAGACCTGTTTTTAATCCTTTCCCTGTGAACACCAGGGTCTGTGTGGTGGCAGGGTGGGCCCCGCAAGGCTGGGTCCCTTCTGACACAACAGGCCCTGGTAGAAAAGCACTATAGGAATCTCAGGCAGAAATAAATTCTTTTAATGAAATGACTGAGTCAAATCACTCCGGTTTCCCACTCCCACTTCTTGAGAAGGGGGTGAGGCAACTTACCTTGATGTAACTGTTTACATGGTTCCTACGTTAACATGCTGGGTAAACAAGCCGAAGCAGCATTGGGGTTTTCCATCTTCACAATTAGTCTTCATTAGCTCCTTGGAAAGGAGCATAGTCTGGACTGTTGTACTGCTTTTTAGATTTGCTTCTAAATATTACTTCATTCTAGCAGGATACAATTTTGGTACAAGAGCTGGAGGGTTGGTGTTTTGAATAGATCAATTTTTATCCTGAAGCAAACAATTGAGTCAGAGATGGGTACTAAGAGTGAGGCTTCTTCATGTAAACCAGTCTCTGGTGTGTTGTCAGGATGTATTTCTAGTGAAAGTGGGAAAGCAGGAAGAAAATCTCATTTCCCAAAACTTCCTTAGGTCTCTTTGATGGGTGAGCTCTGTTAGCACGATCCCTGACTGTGTGGAGATTTACCACTGTCTTGTACCGCCCTCCTGTACCTGAAGGTGAAATTGGTGTTTTAGCGACTATTCCCTGCTGCAGTGTGTTAAAGGGCGTTGACCGATACCTGAAAACTGTGGCTGTTCATCAGGGCTTTAACAATTTTACTTTGTTTTTATATTGTATATGGGAGCATAAGCCATCGGTTTGTGTAAAACTTAAGCTTTCTTCTAGAATATATGCTCTTAAAAAAAAAAAGTTCAGGTGGGATCACGGATCCCACAGGCTGTATATGGGACTTGTTTGTCTAGGAAGTAGCTTTAAATTTTGCCCCTCAGAATTCTTGTAGCATATTGCTCCGATTGGGTGGGCGTTCCATGCTTGGTGGCACTTGGCTAAGAATAGTATTTATGATGATCAGTCCCAGATCATTCGATCACTGTGTTTGGGAGTAACTCCCCGCTGAACAGCTGAGCACTGTGCGTGTTTAACACATCCACTGCCCTCAGAAGCCTTCTCCGGTTATAGCTCTTTAAGGACAGTTGCAGAAGGTTCATTTTCAAACATTATTTCCTGTTTCAGAACGATCAGAAGTTTCACGTCTCACTGAATTGTTCACAAGCTGACTTTACAGGTCTCGTCTCTTTGATGGTACCATTAACATAGTGTTTTTTTAATTACACAGCATTGCAATACAGTGCCATTTTGCAATTTCTTTGCATTGTACTTGAAAATAAGTTGAATTGCAGACTATTTAAAACCGCTTTCCTGCGCTTCCAGTAGCAGTGAGAGCTTACCTTACGTGAAGCCTTTATGTAAAAATATATTTTGTAACAACTTCATAGATCTTTAACGAAACCAAGATTTGTATTAGCTTTGTATAAATGTTTGTGGCTTACAATTTTATATGTTTAACTTTTTATAAACTTTCCAGGGACTACTTTTTATTGTAAATTTTTTTTTTCCTTCCTTGCTTTAGTTTAAGATTGGCAATAAATTATTTCTAAGGGAGGCCCTAGAAGAAAAAGCATCACTTCCTTTTTTTATAAAACGGTTAAATTGATTGATAGTTTAAAACCTCTTACACTCGCTTGTACATTGCTCTGTACATACTCTCCAAAAGTGTTGCCTTTCAGCTATTAATATTTGCCTTGTGTACAAAAATTACTGACGATGAATAAACATATACAGCCTCATGGTGTTATTATGAAATTCTTTTCTCAAATTAATAATGCAGGGAGGCAGCCAGACGAGGGGTGTGTTGGCTGAGGCCAGCGGCGCTGCTGCTGCCACCTCTCCACTTTCAAATGAAGTGGATAACGAGTCTTTGGTCTGGAGCAAGCTCTGCTGAAAGAGCTCAGCTGGGTTCGTGTTCAGCCTGATTGCTTTTTCTGTCCAGTTGGCAGGCAAAGAAAATTGCTGACTTGCATTTGACCACCAGTTTGGTGTTTTGTATTTAAAATATTGATGCGATTTGCGTGTGCTCTGGCGTAAGCCTCTATATCAATTATGTATCTCAGCACTGCAGTGGTAGAGTCAGCCAGCCTCTGCCTCCTCTAGAAGTGCGTCGCTGGATGCTTTGCAACCAACTGGCTGCAATATTGCAGGAGAACATTGATTTCTGTGTGTCAAGTTTTTTAGGCCTGAGATGCTGCTTGGTTTAGCGTTTGATAGGAATGGTTGGACTAGAAGGTCCGATGGGTCCGTTCCAACCTGGTTGTTCTATGATTCTGCAGCAGCCCCTGGATTTGGCTGGTGTGCTGTGGATGCCAAATCTTTCAAAATACACAGACCAAGTTCTGTTTGTTTGTTATGGAGTTAATACATGAGTAGAGTTAATACATTAGTATTTGTCCTGATGGTTGGAATACATAAACTGTAAGAATTCGTGGTATATGTGAGAGTTGCTGTGGGGCAGCGGGAACCTGTGCTCCCCCCTGGCCTCTGTGTTGCACGGTGGGAAGAAGCCACCTCCATGCACTGAAATTCAGAGTGAAAAACCTGTCCTGAAACTTAACTCTGCTCCACGTTGCAGGTTTAATGCAGGGTCACCTCATACCCTGACCGCTTTCTTTGCACTGGAGCAGTTCTATCAAATGAACACCATGTGTGATGTTGCTCTGACTTTGAAAACCAATTTCCTTGGGGATTTTTTTAAAGCTTTTTTTACCTTGTCTGATTTCCTGAGGTGCAGTCAGCCACCTGAGGAGAGCTAACAACATTGAGAACTCACCTTGAAGGACCATAGTGGAGTTTTCTATGCCCAGTATTACAAGGGCAATTGCATCAGGGTTTGCTGAGACTTCTTGTTGAGTAAGGCTCTCATTAGAAATAGGTTTGTGGTGGTGTGGTAACCTGCAGGGCTGCGAACCTCACTGCCCTGATGCGCCTGGAGGCTGCCAGTGGTGGGAGAGCTGAAGGGGAGGGGCAGGGATGGAGTGTATTACAGGATTTGTGTGAGAAAGTGGAAGTTTTGTTCACTTTCACAAAGCCCTTGATTTAGAAAATGCCTCATTGCATGTACTGCTGGAGGTAGGCTGGGTCTTTGAGCCTCTTCCTTCCTGTTCGAGCAACTCGGTGATTACACAATAACTGACATAAGGCAGTGAAAATGGAGTGGAGCTCTGCTGCAAGAGCTTCCCCAGCAGCGGGAGCTGGGTTCAGAGCCGACCTTTACAGTCCTGTTCCTGCAGGGATCTGGCCTGACTGGAGCTGCAGAGCAGCCGAAGGGCAAAGTGCTGGAGGAGCAGCTGCTGAGTGAGCAGGGCCTTTCAGGGAATGCAGCTGGAAACAGGGCAGGGATCTGTGCTGGCCCAGACCCTGCTGGTTTTGTCTCTAAAACAACACAAAGGTGATGGCATTGGGTTACTTCTGCCCATTCCACCTAATAGGCTGCTTGGTGCATTTTCCACATGAGCTGAAACATTTTCACTGGACATAAATCTGAATTGCAAGATTAAATTAATAAGAAGGGTCCAGATAGATGGAGTTGCACAGCGTTCAGTGATACTGTTTTATTTGTGCTTACCTTTGAATAGTATTGGATTTATTTGCTTTGGAAGAAAGTGCTTTTATGCGCACTTTAAAATGAGAGGCAAGACATTTGTTCCTGCTGGAGTGCAACTTCCACCATCAGCAGCTCATGGGCTCTGGGATTCTTGCTTCTAAGAGATCACTGAGCCAACCCTGCTTTGGCCTGTGAAAAGTGCCATGGCAATTCATCCTGGCACCCTGGCATGGTAAACAAGCTGCAGATGACTTGAAGATAAGGAATCAAAACATCCAGGAGCACCGAGATGCACACGGAGACTGGAGATGCAGTCCTGCCCATGCATGCAGCCAAATGAAGCCTCTGCTTCACTCCCTGGAGGAAGCCAAGAGTTTGATTAATTGTTGAGCACTAGATCTGACAAACCTGGATTTAGGGTGGGCCATTGTGGGCAGAGATGCACTTTAGTGCTTGTGACTTAGTATAAAGGTTAATATTTAAAGCCTGTGTCCTCTCTGCCCCTGGCTGGAAGCACAAGTTGTGTGTTTGCTGTTCCTCCAGCAGCGAGGGCTGTCGGGCACTGGAGAATAAGGTAGGAACATGTTTGTCAGCAGATGCAGCAAATGAATAAATCTCATTTCTCTGCTTGGATGGTTTGAAACGTGGTGACCCAGTAAGATGACGCTAATCGGTGCCGACTGGGTTTTATTAGTTCAGGACTAAGAGAGCAAGCCCTGTGCAACCCACAAAATGAGTTTTCCCTACCCCCTATTCTGATATTGAACACAGCACCTAGAGAAGATGCTGACTGTGTTTCCTGCCTTCTTCACGTCGACAGGCAGCAATGCTTGGAGCCAAAATCCTTGCCCGATTTCCATTTCTCTCTCCGATCCAGCACCAGGCCAAACCTTGGATGATCTTCAGCCACATTGCAGGCTCCGTCCTGTGTTCTGTCTACCTGCAGCATGGAAGATGTAGTCAACTTCTCTTACGTAGCAGAAAATCACTCCTTTATCAGATTCAAAGGAGAAGCAGCAGTAGGAAAAAAAAAAAAAAAAAAAAAAAAAAAAAAGAAGTGGTTGGGGGCATGTATTTTAAAGTTAAGACTTCTCCAGTGGGGCCTTTGGTGCTGAGAGTGAATGACTTTTTCCATGTTGACTGTTTTATGTATGCCATGCAAACACCGTTTGTGGGATGACATAAACTGTGAATGATCATCTGCAGCAGCTCACCGCACGGGGCTGTTACGCAGTGAGCACTTCCACAATTAGTAAGTGTGATCACCAGCCCTGACGTGGGGCTGAACTCTGAGTGCGCTGCATAACCACAGTCTTTGCCTGGGTGTTGCTCTTTGCCTTTTCTTTCTATAACAGCTGAAAACAATGTCTATACATGATACAGATGTTTGCACGGCTGCCTAGGCACTTGTTCCGTTTTGTACTTTTTCTGCATAAGCTGGAATTACAGAATGGTTTGGGTAGGAAGGAACCTCAAATCATATCCAGTTCCACCTCCTTGCCATGGACAGGGACACCTCTCACTGGATAAGGGGCTCAAAGGCCCATCTAACCTGGCACTGAATACCTCCAGGAATGGGGCAACCATCTGGGCAACCTGGGCCACCCTCACAGGATAAAATTTCTTCCTAGTATCTCATCTAAATCTCGTCTTTCAGGTTAAAACCATTCCCCTTCATCCTATTCCTGCACTGCCTAATAAAGACCTTTTTCCAGCTTTCATTTAGGATCCCTTTAAGTACTAGAAGCATCTTCTTACATTAATCCAAAGTCTAATGGTGGGAGCAGCTGTGAATTGATGACCATTTCCCGCTGTAGCCTCCCTTTTCCCTAAAGAAAAAGGAAGCAAACCAAAAAACTTTGGTGAAACGAACATTTTCAAAGAATTACTAACATCAGGATCTGCAAGGAAACAAGTTGAGCAAGCAGCAGCAAGAACCTTCTTACATCATGTCTGGCATTTGCTAAAAATTGTCTAGAAATAAGGGGAAAACTTCCTCTTTTATTCACACAGAAGATCCGGGCAGACTCTCCTTCCCCATCTCTCCCATTCCTGCTTATAAACTCCAGAGAAAACACCAGGGGAGGTGGTGCAGCCCAAGAACCGTGGGACCAACTGCTCAGGGAATTCCTGCCTGATCTAAACCTGAGATGCCCTTTACAAAACCTCAACCAAACCAACCTCAGAGTTTCTCATTTTATCATCTGCTGTGCTCCGCAAGCCTGGCTGCTGCCTGGGAAGGGGACACCAGCCTGAGATGACTCCCCAGCCAAAGCTGCGTCAGTTCTCCTTCCTCCTGTTCTCCCCATATCTCTCCTTGCTGATGATTTTATATATCTGCTCAGCATGGGAAACTGTTTCTTCTCTCACCTCTGCAATACTCAAGGAGAAATACTACTAAATAAGTTTCCCCAGCATGTAGCAAATCTTAAATCCTCCTCTTGTTTCCAGCTAAATGTCGCCTTTCGTTGCACTTGTAATAAAACAGTGCACCATCAGCTCTGCTACCTGTTCTCTGGGGATGCCACTGGGGTAAGGAAACATTTTTCTGTGTCCAGATATCATCAGCAAGTCACTGTGGCTGTTTCCTTGTTGTGCCAAAGCACTGATTGACACCACATTGAGATTTCTTCCCTCAGAAAGGCAACCCCGCGTGCCTGAACCAGCAGAATAGATGCATGAAGAGTATTTAGATATTTAACATGCAAATAATTGCCAAAAGTCTCTTCTCCGTAAGAGGCTAGCAAGGTAAAGTGTTTCATTTTCCCTCTTAACAGAAGCAGGGATTGAATATGAAAGCATTTGGAAGGCAGCCAGCCCTTTCGCTGGAGCCAGTCTTCCCACTCCATGTCTCCATACCCTGTCTCATTTACTTGCAGCAAGACAAATGTCTGTGTCGATGCCAAAGTCAGGAGAGCAGAGAAGGAAAACAGTCTGGCACCTTCTCTTACTTCTGGGCAGTGGAGGTCAGCGATTCCATGGGCACGCAGGGAGCTGCTCTCCCTTGGATGAGAATTGCTGACCACGTTTTGGGAATATTTCTTGGAGCGAACAGCTTCAAGGGTTATCTGTCACTATTAGGCAATAAAAAAAAGCACCTCCAGAGGGCAATTCCCAGCCTGAAGTGGTGTCCCAAGCAGGTCGAGTGAGTCACTCCTCAGCAGTGACCAGCCCAGACATGGTCATGGCACTTTCAGATGCCTCCAGTGAAATGAAATAACCTCCGCCCCAGCACCTTTGTGCTCTATTTCCCTGATGAAGAAAGGCAGTAGTAGGGTGTGAACGTGTCAGTACAGAGCACTCCTGAGATCTGTGGAGGAAGAGTCTACTGCTATTTTCTTGCTGAGGATTATTTTGAGTGCAGGGTCCTCCAGTACCCTTTTGTGGGGGGATGTCTCCCATCCCGACTCCACAATCCCTTCTCTAACAGGCACACACCTTTGCAAATAAAGGGCTCCAGATCTTGGCAATGGCATAGGAAATAAGCCCATGAGTTTTACAGCTCCTAAAATGCAAAAGAAGGATAACTAAATCCTCATTTAAATGCTTATTTCCACAGCTGGACCTCTTTGGCTCACACATCCCTTCAGCACAGGCTGATTTTTTTAGCTCCATCTTCCCATCAGACAGGATTTCTGTTTGTGCAGACATGAATGTCACCTCATTTTCACATCTTGCCCACTGCAGTAAGCCCAGACTGCCCGGGAAGAGTTCCTACTGCCATGCTAATGGAAAGTACTTCGGAGCTGAACATTTTAGCAAGAGAAACAGCAGATCTGCAATGCGCGGCCAGTTTGTTTGATTTAAATGGCAAGGTTATTCACTGCACACAGTTCTGGTTGAGCCCCTTTGAAGTCGGCAGGCAGTGTGGTGCCAGCATTAATGCCACAAATGTGCCTTGAAAGGTGTGAGAAACACCTGAGCTGTCTCCGCTTGCTTCAAACCAAATCCTTATGGAGGAGCCACGAGGCAGAGGGAGTACGGTGGTGATCTAAGCACAGGACTGGATTCCAGGAACATCTGAATGCTAAATATAGCAGCCATGCTTGCGCAACAGCTTTGGGTCCAGCAGATAACACCCTGCTGCGTTACAAGGCTACCGGAGAAATCATATCACCCTATGAAAGGGTCATCACAAAAAGGGTCATTGGGCACTGGCAGAGGCTGCCCAGGGAGGTGGTTTGCATCACCTTTCCTGGAGGTGTTTAAGGTGCAGGTGGATGAGGTGCTGAGGGACATGGTTTAGAGATTGGTAGGAATGGTTGGACTCGATGATCTGGTGGGTCTCTTCCAACCTGGCGATTCTATGATTCTGTGGGAAAGTGTGCAATCCAGTTTCTATCACCACATCGACCACATTTACCACGAATCCCAGGATCCCTGTCTTTCACTGTTTTATGTCTCTATTTTATGTGATCTTTGTAATACGAGTGGGTCTGAATGCTCAGGCTGTGCCGCTCAGTGAGGTGCATTTACATATGTAAAAAGGTCCCCTGTGTTCCCAGATTTCCTATATGATGCTGCTTGTTTCCTGAAAATAACTTTTTTTGTTGATAATTGTTTTCACTTTTCAGGGGATCTCTTGAAATATAGAATCACAGAATCGCCAGGTTGGAAAAGACCCACCGGATCATCAAGTCCAACCATTCCTATCAAACACTAAACCATGTCCCTCAGCACCTCATCTACCCGTCCCTTAAACCCCTCCAGGGAAGATGAATCAACCACCTCCCTGGGAAGCCTCTGCCAGGGCCCAGTCACTCTTTCTGTGAAGAATTTTTTCCTAATGTTCAGCCTAAACCTCTCCTGGTGGAGCTTGAGGCCATTCCCTCTCGTCCTGTCCTCTGTCCCTTGGGAGAAGAGCCCAGCTCCCTCCTCCCCACAACCTCCTTTCAGGTAGTTGTAGAGAGCAATGAGGCCTCCTCTCAGCCTCCAGGGGACAGGACAAGAGGGAATGGCCTTGAGCTGCACCAGGAGAGGTTTAGACTGGGCATCAGGAAAATATTTTTCACCAGAAGGGTCATTGGGCACTGGCAGAAGCTGCCCTCGGAGGTGATGGAGTCACCATCCCTAGAGATGTTTAAAAGACAGGTAGACGAGGTGCTGAGGGATGTGGTTTAGGGGCAGAGAGGAATGGTTGGAGTCGATGATCCAAGAGGTACATTTTCCAGCCTGGTGATTCTCTGATTGTCTGACCTGCAGCCTGCCTTGAGGCTCATCTTTTCCACCTCGTGCCTGATGTGCTCTCCAGTGGTTTATCAGCGTTTGGGTGGGTCAGGTCCTCTCGTGGTGGCTCTCTAGGCTCTCGGAGATGGTTAGCATCTCCCAGGAGTGCGACAGGAGGGGAAAGAGTGCGTGTGGGATGATGGGGGAGTGGGAAACTCATCCCGTGCGTGGGAAGCTGTTCCCTGCTCTGGGACAGAGGCCTGAGGGGGCGGCAGGGGGCGCCCGAGGGCCGCGCAGCCCTAGAGCCGCGGGTGGGTGGCCTTGGCCTCGAAGCCCTGTCCAGTACCGACCCTGGAGCCCCTCCTGCTAGAGCCAGTCACAGAATCACAGAACAACCAGCTTGGAAGAGACCCATCGGATCATCGAGTCCAACCATTCCTATCAATCACTAAACCATGTCCCTCAGGACCTCATCCACCCGTGCCTTAAACACCTCCAGGGAAGGTGAATCAACCACCTCCCTGGGCAGCCTATTCCAATGCCCAATGACCCTTTGTGTGAAAAACCTCCTCTTAATCTCTAGCCTAAATCTCCCCTGGCAGAGCTTGAGGCCATTCCCTCTTGTCCTGTCCCCTGTCACTTGGGAGGAGAGCCCAGCTCCCTCCTCTCTACAACCTCCTTTCACTCAAAACCTCATCCCACCTGGCCTTGAACACCTCCAGGGATGGGGCTTCTCTGGCCAACATGCTCCAGGGCCTGTTCTCCACCCTCACAACAAAACATTTCTTCCTAACATCTCATCTCAATCTCCCATCTTTCAGCTTAAAAGTGTTCCCCTCGTCTGATCCCTGGCTAAGAGCCTCTCCTCAGTTTTCCCGGAGCCCCTTTCCATACTGCAAGATCTCCTTGGAGCCTTCTCTTCTCCAGGCTGAACAACACCAACTCTCTCAGCCTGTCCTGAAGGGGCTACAAGAAACTGGGGAGGGACTGTTCATAGAGGTTATAGGACAAGAGGCAATGGGGATAAACTGGAGAGAGGCAGATTTAGACGAGACATAAGGAAGAATTTCTTCACCATGCGTGTGGGGAGGCCTTGGAACATGTTGCCCAGACAAGTGGTGGCTGCCCCATCCCTGGAGGGGTTCAAGGCCAGGTTGGATGGAGCTTAGAGTCCCTGATCCAGTGGGAGGTGTCCCTGCCCATGACAGGGGTAGAAATGGATGATCTTTAAGGTCCCTTCCAACCCAAACTATTCTATGATTCTGTGATTCCTCATACAGAAGGTTCTCCAGCCTTCAGAACATCTTTGTCACCTCCTCTGGACTCACTCTGATAGATCCATGTCTTTTCAGTGCTGAGGACCCCAGTCCTGCATTCTCTGGGTGAGGTCTTAGGAGAGCAGAGTAGAGGGGGAGAATCTCCTCCCTCGACCAGTACAGGTTTGCCCAACACAGGCTGCTTTTTAGACCCTGACTGATGAAACTGAGCATATCTTTGGTGTCCGTCACCCTCTGTAGAGGCAGGGCATGATGCAGAGGTCCAGACACCTAGAGCAAGTGGACAGACGTCCCCTGCACCCCTGCCCAAACTGTTTGCGTAAGCTGCAAGCTGCCGCAGGCTTTGATATCACAGGGAAATACAGGATATGGAGTCGGGGCTGTCACACCAGCCAGCACTCAATGTCACCTCTCCCTTGGCAGCGCTGCAGCTGTGCTGCTGGCACCCACCACTGCCCTCCTGCTGCTCCCCTTCCACGAGGCATCGCTGCCCACCCTGCCTAGCATGGCAGACCTCAGCAGAGTTAGAATCATAGAATAGTTAGGATTGGAAGGGACCTTAAAGATTATCTAGTTTAAACCCCCCTGCCATGGGCAGAGACATCCCACTAGATCAGGTTACTCAAGACCCCATCCGATTTGGCCTTGAACACCTCCAGAGTTGGTGCTGGAGTTACAAGAGAGACAGAAGAGCCCATCTGTGGAATGTGTGCTGGCACTGCCAGCCTGCTGCTTCCCAGTAAGGTCACCCGCTGCCCTGCAGGAACCAGCCTTCATCCGTGTTAGTAGCACATTTCCAAAGCTACAGCATCACCTGTTCCCAAGGCCTCCTGGAGACAAGGGTGTCCAGAAGCAGTGTTATAACCAGACTGCTCTGGGTAGACTTCTGGGCACCTTTCTCCCTGGGAACCTTGTACATGGCTGGATTGTACCTGATCCTGAACCCCTCAACACAAGAAGGATATTGAGGCTCTGGAGAGAGTCCAGAGAAGAGCAACAAAGCTGGTGAAGGGGCTGGAGAACAGGCCCTATGAGGAGCAGATGAGAGAGCTGGGGGTGTTTAGCCTAGAGAAGAGGAGGCTGAGAGGAGACCTCATTACTCTCTACAACTACCTGAAAGGAGGTTGTAGAGAGGACGGAGCTGGGCTCTTCTGCCAAGGGACAGGGGACAGGACAAGAGGGCATGGCCTCAAGCTCCACCAGGGGAGATTTAGGCTAGAGATTAGGAGGAAGTTTTTCACACAGAGGGTGATTGGGCATTGGAATAGGCTGCCCAGGGAGGTGGTTGATTAACCTTCCCTGGAGGTGTTTAAGGGACGGGTAGATGAGGTCCTGAGGTCCTGAAGGACATGGTTTAGTGTTTGATAGGAATGGTTGGACTCGATGATCCGATGGGTCTCTTCCAACCTGGTTGTTCTATGATTCTATGATTCTATCCAGGATGGGGCAGAGCTGCAGTGCCCTGGAAGTGGGTACCTGGAAACCACCTCTGCCTGGAAACCGTCACCTCACACTTGAGACAGGATTACACCATGGGTGGTGTGCATCAGTCAGCTGCACGCTTTAACTTCCTCGCAGGATGGCTTTCACAACCCCTACGTTAGTTTGTGTTTCAGCTGTTGCTGTAGATACTGCAGCTTCTGTCTGTGCGTGTTTTCTTGTTTTTCTCATCTTTCTATGGTATTACAGACATAAAAAACTGAAGGAGCACATAAGTTCAGGGTTTCCAAAGGAAATTGTGGTCTGAGACATGCAAAGAAATGTCAGTGGTAGAGAGTTATACTTGTGGTTAGTAACTGTTTATTTGTTTTGCTAAGTAGAAGCAGGTGTTGCAGAAGAGTCAGGGTATTTGGGGAGAAAAAGGCAGAAGGGTTGCACTGAGCACATATTCTGTGGGGTTGAAAACCTTCTAGCCAGTATTAACCGTATTGTTTCTAAATACAAGAAGCAGAACACAGTGGAGAGAGAGAATGTTTTTGCTTTTTTAAGATTAAAGACTTTTAACTTTCTTATTTCATTTTCACTTGATGTGTTACATCTTGAAGACCTTACTATCAAGGAATGCATGAAGACGATAGCAAAACAGTGGAAGGAACCCAAATGCATTCACCAGAAGCCCTTCAAGGAGTGATTATGAAAATGCCTTCGTGTGCTGCAGAACTAGAGCACTGAAGCAGCCTGTGTAGGATATGTAGAAATGTCCCCCTGTCTAAAGGGTTACTTTCTGTCACTTGCTATGGGCTATTTTAAAATTCACTGTCTGACAAGAAACTACCAATACACTAAAAATTCTTCCCTGCAAAGCTCATGTTTGTATCATCTCTTGGCTGACACCGGTTGCTAACGCGATGCTACAGTATTTGGTCTCTGCTGATGCCGCGCGTAGCCAGGATTGTCTTCATCACTTTTGAACACTTCTTTTCTGAATAGGGTCTAAATAGGGTCTGTATCACCAGCTGCAGGCAACTTGTGCTGCTTAATTCTTGGTGTTTTATAAGACTCTAATAATAAAATTGCAGGGAGGAGAGTCCCTATGTAGAAGTAAAAGGGAATTTGCAGGTGAAAGGGACAGCTGGGAATGAATATTTAGGGTGGGTGCTGGAACTATGTGGGGAGAGGCAGTCTGTGGGCACATGATGTCTGTTGTCCTGAGAGTCTCCTGGTACTCAGATCTGTCCATAGTGTGGATCGCAAGGAGAGGAACAAAGTCTGGTTACATCTAAGAGTTTGCATGAAGATCAAGAGACAATGTCCTGAGCTTTAATCCAGGTTATTTACATAGTACATAGTTACTTTTTTGTTTTTTAAAAATAAGTTCACAGATTTAATTGGTGCTTTGTGCAAGAGGTTTAATTTCCTGTGTCAGGATGTTGTTTTTAATTACTATGATTAGGACTTGACTAGGCTTCCGTTTTACTTCACATCACACAGGTAGGACGATTCCTCCTCTGTGCTGGTAAATTGACTCCCTCGTGCCAAGCCCCAGATCAGGCTGATGGGGGAAGAGTTCCCACTGGGTGCAATTTTCGGGATTAATTTTTGCTCTCTGCTTCACAGGTTTTCTTTTGTGCTCCCTTCCTGGTCTTACACCAAGCAATTAAATTCCCTAAACTGTGTGAATTATCTGCTATTAAAAGTAGACACCAGCGTGCATCTATGTATAAAGTTACTCTTTTGAAACAGAATTACTTATACATTCTGATATTTATTGCTGTTGTTGCCTTGCTTTTTGGAAACTGAATTTGACTTATGTATATAGATTATGTCCTGTGATCACTGTTAGCTGACCAGTTTGGCCTCCTCTGCTTTGTATCAGGGAGAAATCTAACACTCAGGGCAGGCTGCAAGACTCCTTTAAGACAAACACTCAGGCTGGAATTCTTGTCTCAATCAAAGCTGTGGAAAAGAGATGGAATAAAGATCTTTTGAGATGTGAGATCTGTAGATCTGGGTAGGGCACGGGCTGTCTCAAGGAAAACATTTTACAAACTAAGCTTGATATGAGGGTTTATATTTAAATATCTGGGGGATCTGTTCACAGGAGCATTTGCTGTAATGGGAGCAAGTTTCCACCTTCTCTTTGCTGAGCTCCCTTGATTGCAATATTGGAAGAAGCTGTGGAGGGCTCTGACCCCTCCACCAGCAGAGGCAGGAGACAGACAGCCAGCGAAAAGGAGAAGAAACAGCAAAGCTGCCTTTGTGCCTGCAGAATCCTTTCAAGGTACAGCTTTTTAAATGTATTTTACTTAGGAATTGTATGAGTTACTGAAGGAGGGGAAAGTCTTGCCAGTCTGATGGGGTTTCTGTGCAGGCAAGGGTGGGGACAAGTGTTGCTGAAGCTGCAGTTTGGGGTTTTCAGGCACAGGCAGGGACAAAAAGCCTTGCTGGATGATGTGCAGGCAATTTTTTTAGCAGAAAGGGCTGCATTTTGTGAGCAGCAAGAGAATGACTTCATGTTTGTGGTGCAAGGAGTTGCTGGAGGCCCGGGAGCAGATTCCTCCAGTGGCACTGAGAGTGGGATGTGCCCCTTCTCATGCCTGCTCTCGCCCATGGGGGCTCACCAAGGGGGCCCTTTACCGTGGGGCAGTGGTGCAGGCTCCTCTGCCCACATTTCTCCCCTCGGTTTGGACAGGGAGGAGTGCAGCTCTGCACCATGACATTAACAGGCTGCCCAGGGAGGTGGTTGACTCACCTTCTCTGGAGGTGTTTAAGGGAAGGGTGGATGAGGTGCTGAGGGACATGGTTTAGTGTTTGATAGGAATGTTTGGACTTGATCTGATGGGTCTTTTCCAACCTGGTGATTCTGTGATTCTATGAGCACACAGGCTTTTCCTTCAGGCTTTTCTGACTGGGTCTGAGGGGAACCCGGCTTTGCTTTTTTCCCCAGCAACACCAAACTGCCTGGCGTCACTAGCCCATTGGCAGGAGTCCATCCCGTCGGTGTGGGGAGCACCTGATAGCATCGGGGGTGACCCGCAGCGGGGTGCAGGTCGGGGTGGCGTGCGGCTGAGGATGATAAGGGGTGGTTGCAGCCCAGGGTGTGTGAGGGGGGAAGATATAGGCATAGTGAGGGTTTGGTGGCTGTTGTCTCATACAGTGAGGGCAAACTTACTCAGCCAGAGGCCCCAGGGCTGCAGCAGGAGGAGGGGAAGGGAATGATTTCACAGTGGGCAGTGATCTCTGCGGTGAGTGGGAAGGAGCTTGCTTTCCTACGGATTCAGCTCCAAGCAGTGCCTAGACTGTTACTCCATATGTTTTCCAATTTCAAGTTTCCCAGTGTTCACATGGCAATATTTAGCAAAAGCTGGCTTGTCCCTCAGTGCTGCTTTCAGAGAAGCGACAGAGGTGCATCCCGTCCTGCATCCACATGGATGCATCCCATCCTATATCAAGGCTGGCTTCTAAGTGCCGGGATAGGGAGAGGCATCCTGCTCTACTCTTCCCTCCTCTCTGTGCAAACCAGAAGCTGCTTTCACACCTGGTACAGGTTCTCTAAGAGAATGCAATGTGGGAATGTCAAGGTTTGGTGACGGCTGTCCCAGCTCCTGGCTGTGGATGCTGCATCCTGAGTAGAAGTGGCCTTGAGCATCAAAGTGTCCTCGTATCCCTGCGGTGCTCTGGCTGCCAGGGACACACAGCTGCTGCTGGCAGCGAAAAGCAGGGATGCAGACCTGTGAGGAGAAGTATTTGGGTAATTTTGGTCAAGTGCTGTGTCTGGAAGGGGATGAAAGGCTTGAGAAATAGGTTTGTCTGAGCGGCAGTGTCAGAATCAGACCTTCTCACCTGTCTTTGTAGCCTTCAGGCAATCTGTATTATTTAGTCATTTGCTTACGGTCAGTTTATAGTCTTCCTTACCATCACATGAAGTAGATCCAGGACCACATATACAGGCTGCTGAGCTGGAGGTTAGGGAAATGCCAGAGGAGATGACCTTGCTAGTTCAGTGCTCACGGACAGGGTTAGGAGGATGCTGGGCTTAGGCAGCAGCATCACCCCATTGAAAAAATTCTTCACAGAAAGGGTCATTAAGCAATGGAACGGTCTGCCCAGGGAGGTAGTTGACTCGCCTTCCCTGGAGGTGTTTAAGGTGCAGGTGGATGAGGTACTGAGGGGCATGGTTTAGAGATTGGTGGGAATGGTTGGACTCTGTGATCCGGTGGGTCTCTTCCAACCTGGTGATTCTATGATTCTGTGATTGCTGTGCATGGACAGCAGTGGGAATGCAAAGCTGGTTCTGGCTGCCCTGTGCCCACCTCCTGCTACCCTCCAACTCCAGGTATAACTTCACAGGTGGTCTCCTCTCCTAAGTGGTGATTTGGGGCCTTTGTCTCATTTCACAACATCTAAAAAGAAAATAGCAGCCACATCAGGAGCAAAATGCCAAAGACTTGATGTGCTTCAAGTGCTTAAAATGCCTAATTTTGATAATTTCCCGTGGTGGTGATTAAAGCCAACTAGCAGAGCAGAGGGTCAGACTGGTGGGAACCAGCGTTGCTGGGGAGAGCTGGTCTCTGAAGCAAGAGCGCGGGGTGATGCTGAGCCCCTCGGTTTGCCGTCCCCCAACTTGCTCTCACTGCTGCTCAGGCAATTTGGGGCTAGTCTGGGCTGTGCCTCTGCCAGGCTGACTGCGGCAAGCAGTCGGCAGCAGATAAAGTAGAAAAAGCCGTTCACAACATTAATGAAAGCTTTGACAAAAAGGAAGCGAGAGAAACTATTGTCTGCTCAGCCTTATTCTCATAATGTCTGCGTGTAATAAGTCTTTTGGTTATGCTTGTGGCTTCTGTGACAAAGCAGTGATTTAGGGGGCTGTCTTTACAGAGGCAGAGCTGCTCACATGGGCCAAAGTGCTAGTGAGTAATATTTTACCACAAATTGTTGTAACTAGAGCTTGACAACTGCAGTAGGAAGAAGGGTGGGGGATTGTGTTTGATTTATTAGAGGGCTTACTGCAATTTGCAAGAGCAAGCTTGAAGCTAGCGCAGCCACGAATCTGCAAATCCTGCAAGTAAAAGTCCCCGTGAGTGGAAACTGGGGAGGGGAGAACTGTGTTTTGCTGCCAGGGATCTCCAGAAGTTGTCTGGCTTGGAGGGAGGCACGTGTGCATTGCAGCTTCTTCAACTGAAGGCATCCTAGGATGCCCAGGAGCCTTTCCTGCGGAGTGCCACTGTTTTATCCTGGTGGCAACCACGGTCCTGTCTTTCGGTGTGGGCATCAAGCATAAAATAATTCCTCTGGGTAGCAGCACTTTCTCTCTTAGCTTTCAAACCAAGCCAGAAGTTAAAGGAATGTTTTCCTAACCTGTGAAGCATCTTTAAAGAGGAGCTTTGAAGAGGGAGGCAGGGAGGCTGCTACTTGGGCTTGCATCACAGTGAAAATTCAGGTCATGTTTACTACAGGCAGCTGGAAAATGATGATCTCAGATGCTAACAAGTAACATCTGAAGGGAAGCATTAAAACATTTGAGCTGTTTTGTAAGCACCTACTTTACTTTTTGCCAAAACCAGTGTCGCTATTTTTAAAGATCCATTTGTCCTCTTAAGTACCTGGTGTCTGCTTATCTGAAAAAGTGAAAAAGAACAGGTTGCCCTTTGAATTTCAAATGGAAAAATGAGTTGTCTTTTTTTTTTTTTTTTTAAAAAAAAAAGACCCCAAAACAACAAACCCCCCATGTACAGCTCCCTTTCTGCTGCAGAAGGGTAGATACCCATGCTCTGAGGGCTTTTTGTCCTTCTGCAAGCTGACCTTGTGTAATGTTTTTTTATTTACATTTGGCTGGCACTGGCCTCATTGACTACAAGAGGTTATACAGCCGCTCCTGAGAGGAATACCGAGCCTTGCACGAGTGAGTTCTGCCCCGCGTTGTGCTCTTATTTACTTGTACTAAGTAGATCCTGTTATTTCAGTGGCATTGTATAAGTATTCTTGTTTTGTTCTGGCCTTAATGCCTTCATGCCAGGAGAAAAGAGAAGGCCACGGGCAATTGATTTAAACCAGGTGGGAAGAACTACTCCAAATTGTTTCTGTGCAGGGCGACATCTGATAGCGTTCGAGCTTTATGCATTTTTATTTATGAGAGCAGCGTGTGGCCTTTGTAATGCTTTATTGGGGGGGTGGGGGTGGAGGAGGGGTTGTTTTTGAGGAAGCTGTTGCAAACGGTGTTTGTTCACTGCTGTAATTGAGCTGGAGTCGAATTTGGAGACAGATTAGCTTCCTGGGACTTTGGTATTTGTGTTTGTCTGCTCCGCTTGCATACGCGATCACCTCTGTTCTAGGACTTTTGCAACCAGAATGAAAACAAACTGCACTTAACACTTATCAGGGGCATGATGATTCCTCCAACAAGTAGTTCATTTGCAAATCTAATACATGCACCGGTATTTGGAATTAAGCATTAATCTTTATAGGGTTTTGTGATGCTAGGCATTATGGGCTAAGCAGGGAAGGGCGTTTCTCAGCTGGTGTAAAAAGAAATAAGGTCCGAGGGAGAGAAAATTGCCCTTTAGTTTGACTGTCCTGCTATTTAGTAGCTTGATTCCCAATACATGAGCCGCCTAGTCTGGCATGGAGAAAGTATTCTGCAATTCAGAGATGCTAAAATAATGACATGATTGCCTGCTTCTTGAAGACGCGAGGATAATCTTCCTAAGTGCCACCAATTCAGTTCCCACTCAGAAGAAGAAAAGGCTCCTTCTAATCAGGCCTCCCCGGGTAAGGGTTTACAAGAGCACCCTTGAGGTCAGCACTCATGTACCAGCTCCCAAGCAACTCGCTTAGAAGAATGTAGGATTGCCCAATTTGCAGGGTAAACACGCTTCTTCAGGCTGAGGAGGCGGCAGATGCCAGCCAGGCGTATGCTAGCTGCACCGCGCTCCGAGAACCCTTCGGGGAGGGGAAAGCGGCGTCTGAAGCCTGCGCCAACCCCACAGGGCGAAGGCTGACCCAGAGCCTCATCCCAGAGAGGGAGAAAAGGAAAGCTTCTTCATTTTCTTTATTTTAAAAAAAAAAAAAAAAGGAAAAGAAAAAGAACCAGTTTATTGCAAAACTCAAGTGTTTTAGAGTATTTCCACTAGGTACATTACAAACAGATCAGTAAATCCTGCTTTGAACGCGTTAAAGCCTGCTTCTGGGTCTGCTGTGCCCGCACACACACATACTCACTCGCTCCCCTGCTCGTGCCGCTACACAGACAGGAACAGAAACGTACTGTGAGGTCAGTGACAAATATTATTTGATCTGTATTGGAAACTGTTGTAAAAAATAAAAAAAAAAAACAATTAAATTACAGTAGAACCTTGCAAATCTGCAGAACAGGGAGCTTCAAAATACACACACACACACAAAACCTGGAGGCCTCATTTCACTTCCAAGCAGAGTTGTAATAGCAAAGTGCTGTAGTCTCTCGCCTCACGCAGACTTCAATAATCTTACAATTATAGTCTACAGAACGTTAACCAAGATGCTCGAAGGATCATAAATTAACAATAAATAAAAAAGTACACCTTAATGCGACAGCGTTATTTGTTCATTTACTCACTGATTCACCAAACTCTAGCTCTCTGTAAGGGGTCTTCCAGTCCTGGGTGCAACGCAGCGAGGTTCTGCTGGCCGTGATAAAGTGCTGAGGCAGAGGAAGGACGCGAGACCACAGGTCTCGGGCAGTGAGGATGGATTGCTCTAGCCACTTGGTTGCAAGAGTGCCTGGTTGGTTGGTTTTTTTTTTTTTTCATTTATATTTTTTCTTTTTTTTTTTTTTCCTTTTTTTTTTTTTTGACATCTAAGACAGAAAAAAACAAATCAAGCACCTTCCCAAAAAAAAGAGTTTTTTACAGATTGTCCCACATTTCTATGGCTGGTAAAAATACAGACGGGTCAGCATAGCAGTTAATGCATGATGCCACTTCCACTTAAATACACAGAAATGTTGGTTTGGGGTTTTTTTCCAAACCACAACAGACTCGTTTTATTTGTCCCCCTGAGTTGCCTAGAGGCGTTAAGATGCATATAGGTGGGGTAAGCAAGCTTGTGTCACTGTGAGTAGGAATCTCTCCTGTTAAGACTAAATGAACAGCTAGTATGTTGTCTCTTATCATTCCCTTCACGCCTTCAACGTGCACAGGTTCCAGTTTGTTTCTCACTGAAGTCAGCAGCAAAAACAAATGAAATAAAATAAAAAAGCTGACTTTGGGGGAGCAGGGAGAGGCAGGGCAGGGGGTACAGCTCAGACCAACTGTCCCATGCCCCACTACGAGGGGCTGGGAGAGGTGGGGGGGGTTTCCACTTTCATTGGGTGATGCGGCAGAGGTTTCCTTGTGCACCTGTGAGCGAGGGTTTCAGGTACATTAAGACATACTGGGCCAAATCCTCCCTGCAGGGTGGGCTGGTGATGGTAGCGGAGCAAGGGCCGCTGGCACCAGCTGAGGCCTTATTGAAAGAGATGCTGGATCTGTAGTTTATTTTTCTTTTTTCCTTTTTAAACAACAACTGGGTTACCTAAGACCTACCTATTACAAACAGCTACACTCTATGCTGTAAGAGTAAGTTTCCCAACAATTTCACAAGCTAGCAATACAAGATAGGTATTGAAGAGATTGATGTCAAGGCAGCTTTCCGTTATGCAAAAGATGATTTTTCCTCTCCAGTTATTTAAGCTAACCTCCTTTAACAATCTTAGAATAAATTAATAAATACTAGTTAAATTAGAAACAGTACATCAGATCCGACTATCAATAGTAAACAGTCCTAAGGATATCAATCGGGAGAAGTAAAATCATCTTATGAAATATGTGCAGTAATAACTGGCCATAAAGACATATGGAGCCTCTGATTTCCCAGCATTCGTGATGTTTCAAGTTAATTAGAAGAACATTAACAATGGTTTAAGTCAGTTATCTAGCCTAGCCTTCTCCTCAAGTCTAAAATGCGAGTCCATACTCTTCCAGAAGAAGATGCAGTTGGCTACTGGTGGCGTACAAAATGCTCAACTCCAGTTTGTATCATCGTTTTTTCTTTGTTGCGTGGAATGTGCGGTTGGGAAGGGGTGAGGACAGTCAGAGGCTGAGCCACTTCTGCTGTTGCTGTTGTCAGTTTTTCTGGGATGTGTTGAACCTTTACCTATGCTCGGTATCAGGAAAGCAGGAGTGTGCATCACATCTTCATGCTAGACAGAGGTTACTCTTTATGTGGCTATCTGTATTTTCTAGGGAGCTTTCCATTGTTGGTTAAAAAAGTCTTTTCCTAATAATTATCAAAAGAGCTGTTGGTGGCAACTGTTCACATTTAAAATTTCACATTCCCTTTAGAATGTAGTTTTAAAACATGGAGCAGAGCTGATGTTTTCCCCGGTCTTACTCAGAGTACTTTAGATGGAGGAGGAACGGGTTTTTTTTATGCCGCACCATCAGAGCCTTTTCCTGAATTTTCTGCTTTTGCAATATCCATGTCAATAAAGTCCTCTGGCAAGTCCAGTACTACCTGAATCACCCCCTCCTCTGCGCACTGCTGCTGGCGCTGGCACAGCCCAACCTTGCACGGTCTCACCAGGGACAGAAACACCGCACCCAGGACCATGCCAGCAGCACAGGAGTAAAAGGCTGAGCTGTAGTTCTGGGTCGTATCCACTAAGACACCTACAAAAAACATACAGAGCAGTTAGCCACAACTGACACCACTTCTCCCCAGCCCATTCGTTCCCTCCTATACAATTTAATCTGAGTGCCACTGCATCATTTCATTTGCTATCAAAAGATAATCAGTGAGAGATGCTACCTTAAAAAAGTAAAAATACTGTGTTCAGGGGTATGTGGTATTATCTTTGGGCAAGTCAGAAACCCTTTGGGCACTGCAGAGATGATGACAAGCCTGATATATATCAAGCATTTAAGACTATAAAGCCTTCACCTTTCTGCAGTCTATGGTAGAAACCCACGCACAGTGAAAGCAATTTGTTTCTACCTTCACTAGAGCCTGAAGTGGTGCCAGTTTTAGGTTTTAAGAAGATCAGGGTAGCACTGCAGCATTTCCCTTCACTCCAAGGTTCCTCAGTGGAGACTGCCTCATCCGTGGGACTCTGCAGAGCTGCATTGCAGCAGTCTTCTGGCTCCAGGAGCCTCCTAATACTAGTCGCAGGGCTTTTAGAACAGTACTATGTTTAGTGCTGCCAAAACACTTTCTAGACAGACCAGCACCAAGTAGCTGTCAAACGTAGCAAAAAACCTTATTAAGATAGTTTTAAAAGTTACCTGCAAGGGGTGGTCCCGCCAACCCAGCTAAGCTTTGAATGAAGACGTAGACTCCAGCTGCAGAAGACATCTTTGTGATGCCAACCACATCGTCTTCTGCCAGGAGGGGAATATGTGTGCCCGCAACCGTTCCCAGCATGAACCCAAAAAATATGCTACATGTCATCAAGCCCCAGAATTCAGAGGCAAAAGGGAAGGCAAACAATGCTACAGACAGCAGAACAACGCAGATGAGTTCGATGTAGATCTTGCGGATGGGCTTTTTGTTGAGAACCCAGCCAGCTGAAATCCTTCCAAAGACCTCTGCGATTGCCATGGCTGACAGTATGTATGCAGAGTGGTCTTTGCCGATGCCAAGGCTGAGACTCATGGGAATGATGTAGAGGGAGGGCGCGAAGAAGCCCAGGGTAGCGAAGAGGCCAAAGAATGCATAACAGATAAAGCTACAGTCTCTCATCACAGAAAAGTCCAGTAGTTTGGTTTTTGGTTCTGGAGGGGTGCTTTTATTTTCAACAAGTGTCTGTACGTGTTCCTTTGGTTCTTCACTTTTCAGCTCTGCTTTGGCGTTTCCAGGCACATTGCTGGGTGAGGTAGTTATTTCTACTCCTGAGTCTATGGACTCTATTGAGGTGCGTGTTTGCTCATTTTCAAGCATGTACTTTGTCTCTGTGGGCTCTTCTGGGGGCTGCGCTTTCACTTCTTCTTGCTCTTTGATGATAATGGGTCGCAGCAGTGATCCACAGACTATGATGCTTAGCTGTAGCACCCCAACAGAAAGGAGGCTGTATCTCCAGCCAATCTGCTCCTTCAAAGCAGTAATTGCTGAGGGGAGAGGGCAGAAGAAGAAGAAAGTGTAACTAGACAAGCTTGTGGTAATATCAAGGAGCTATTTCAATTTACAGCTAGAGAAGTAATCGCAGCTTCATTGCTACAAGGTCCCAAGTACCTCAGCTCTTGTAGAGGTTGAGCAGAGGTCCCTCTTGGTCCATCCTGCCCTGGCACCCACGTTCCTCCCACCAGCTGCAGATGAGCTAGAAGTGGTCTTTAACATCTGGCTAGCAGAATCTAGCCTCTACGTAGCCAATTTCAAGGTTCCAGCGAGTTTGGGACACGTGAGGATGAAGGTGGCGTTATTTTTAGTGAATGAGAGCAAACGCAATATTTGAGTTTCCTCTCTCAGGGTGACTCCACCCTGAAACCAACTTCTAGAGGAAGTCCCTTAGCTCTCCTCAAAGGTGCGTGTCACCACTTAATGACAAGCCTTCGTTTGCCACCCAAGCTGCTTTGCATTGGGTACTGGCTGCAAACAAGCATGCGCAGATCACCTGAACTGCAGAAGGACAGGCAGGCACAGGGACAGGGACGTGTGCCCAATGACAGATCCCCAAAAGGCTGGAGCTCTTTGGCAGCCCATGTTAAGCACAAGCCCACTAACCTTTAGGGGCAGCGGCAAGAACTGCATGTGTGTTAAACAGCTGAAATGTCTTGGTCTTATTTTTAGCCTGCTAGATCTATTACGGGGAACCCGGCGGGCTGCGTATCCATGAGGCACGTCCTGCTCTGGCAGGCGATGCCGGGAAGAGCTGGGCATCATTAGACCCGTCTCTAGGATTACTTGTAACCCTGCCTGCAGGGCACGAGTGTCACAGGCATGTCAGCAACCACCTGTGGGCTTTAGCAGCTCATGGGAAGATCCATGAGCACCAACCCGGTATCAATGTCCTTTGGCTCCCGTTTGCTTGGGAGAAGGATTGGAGCCGCATGGTGCTTTAGGGATGCGCGTAGGAACTCGGGTAGTTTGGGCACTGTACCTGGTGCAAAGGAGAAAACAGCAAAACATTCCCCAGTAGATGCTACTGCTGTGACCAGCGAACGTCTTTTGTCAAAATACTGTGATAAAATGGTGACAGTCGGGAGGAAAGAGAGGCAGTATCCAAGGCCTGTGAATAAATGCCAAAAATTGCCATAACAACAAGTAAGGGAGAGGGAAACACCGATGCAAGAACACGTTAAGTCAGCTTTCCCGGTGGTGAGATTACAGTATCATTTCAGTCAATTCAGCAAGTCACCCTGGAAAAAAAATCATTGGGGAAACCAGAATGTTATTTTTTTTTTAATTTGAGGGGAGAAAGAAACAAAAATCAAAAAAAAATTTAAAAAAAAATCAAGAGACCCAACCTCCCAAACCTGATAAAGAATGAATTCTGCTCCCAAACAAGCAGTGGGGTCCACTTTGAGGACCTCATCTGCTTAGAGTTTGAGCCTGTAGCAACTGCTGTCCTAAGCAAGGCAAGCTCCTGGCCATGGATGTGAGCAGGACACCCAAGCCAGACTGGAGAGGGGAAAAAAGTTATCAGAAAGAGAGAGAGAGCTTAAAGGATTTGACCCTGTGAACAGCTTTCATCTCCCCAGCGATCCCAGTCAACCAGAAGCAATCGGTAGAGCTGCACTAGCGCAGTGGTCTGCGGCACCAAGTCCCAAGGCAGTCCCCAAGGGGATTACGGCGCAGAGAGCCAAGCCTTGAGCCCAGGCCACCACCTCGACCAGGAGGGGAGGGCAGCAGCATTTCTGAAGCACTCCCAGTGCCACAGGAGTAAAACCCCCATGGCCAGAGCCAGGCTTGCAGGAAACCGCAGGAGCGAGCAAGGAATTCGGCACGTATGGGAATAGGATGACTCACCAGAGATGACACCGATGGTGACATACATGTCCACAACATTGCGGGCGAAGGAGGCAGTGACCATGCCGGTGCTGATCAGCACCCCTCCAGCCATCACCACGAAGCGGTGACCGAAGCGATTGCTGAGGATTGTTGATAGAGGAGCTGGGTTGGGTGGAAGAGGAGGAGAGAGATGGTCAACACCCAAGTCAGTAACTTCACTAGTGTTTGATAGGAATGGTTGGACTAGAAGATCCGATGGGTCCCTTCCAACCTGGTTGTTCTATGATTCTGTGATTCACCAGCTACCATCTCTGCCAGGGGCTCTTCTCATACCCCTGCCCAGGTCCCCATGACATGCCACCTCCCCTGCCAGCTGGCCTCACACAGCTCAGCGTCGCCCGGGAGCCATCCCTGGAGTACGGCACAGCTCATGGCATTTAGCAGGTGCTAAAAAATCATCAGAAGAGACTAAGACGGGTGTGTCGCAGCCTGGGACAGACCTGCAGCAGCATTCACAGACAGCGCCAGCTTTCAGTGGGGCTCAAGTTTATTTCTAATCCTTTTCACTACAGGGCTAGGTTCCAAAACTCTGGTTTCACCCCTTGCTGATAAGAGCCGAGTGGCAGGATCAGTGACATGGACAACATCCACGTGCCGCTCAGTTCAAAGGTACTGCTGGGCCAAGACATTCCTTGTTATTCCAGGAGCATGCAGACTCTGGGCTTTACGGCTGTTACTTATGTAATGGAGTCCTCAGAGACACAGAAGTCAGAGGTATCAGGTCCTCGTGTGCCGAGTCAGCAATACGACTGCCCCTTATACTCACGCCAAACGCCCGTTTCTTACCTGTGAAGGTCTGTACAAAGACACAAATGGATAATATCCATGATATCCTGCTGTTGGTCTCATCAAAGCTTTCCATCAGGTCATTAAAGAAGACCCCAAATGATTTTAAAATGCCATACGTCAGAGCTTCCACAATGAAGAAAGCAAAAGCAATTGTCCAACCCCATCCTCCATCAGGCACTTTAGTATAAACGTTTGGAGTGGTGCACGACATTTTTACAGCTTTGACAGTCATTTTTTTTGATCTGGAAAAGAGGAAAGAGGCAGGCATCAGTTTTAAGATGAATTTTGCTGAAAAAAACCATGGCCTAGCAGCTATAACATCACTAAGGCACCGCTAGCTGGGACTGAATCATAGAATCACAGAACAACCGGGTTGGAAGAGACCCATCGGATCTTCTAGTCCAACCATTCCTATCAAGCGCTAAACCAAGTCCCTCAAGACCTCATCCACCTGTGCCTTAAACACTTCCAGGGAGGTGTTTAAATGCAGGAGTTGGGCTGGAGCTTCTGTCTTGGGTCACCAGGCTCATTTCTGCTGGAGCTCTTTGAGCCCAAGACCAGAAACTCCGTGCTCAGCACCCATCAGCAAAACCCAGCGCCTGATAGCTGTCATCCGTGTGTGTGGGTGGATGGGTGCAGTTCGTGAAAGATCCGTCGTCGGACGCAGCGTGGGCTCATGGAGCTGCAGGAACTCCCCAGGAGCACCCATCCTCCTGGCTGCACCCTCCTGCCTGGCTGGGGGGTGGCTGGTTCCACCCTAGTGCCACCTCTTAGCCGCAGGGTGGGTCAGTGATGGGACAGCACAGGGTGCTCTGGTGCATTCCGAGCCTACCGCTGGCTCTTGGGGTGATGGCAATTCCTGCTGTAACATGGCAACAGGAGCAGGGGGACACCCTGCTGCCAACAGGTCTGTCCCCTGCAGCCCTCGGGGGTCTCTGCCACCTCCCGGGGCAAGAGAGGAGCGGCTGAGAGAGCTGGGGGTGTTTAGCCTGGAGAAGAGGAGGCTGAGAGGAGACCTCATTACTCTCTACAACTACCTGAAAGGAGGTTGTGGAGAGGAGGGAACTGGGCTCTTCTCCCAAGGGACAGGGAACAGGATGAGAGGGAATGGCCTCAAGCTCCACCAGGGGAGATTTAGGCTGGAGATTAGGAGGAAGTTTTTCACAGAAAGGGTCATTGGGCATTGGAATAGGCTGCCCAGGGAGGGGGTTGATTCACCTTCCCTGGAGGGGTTTAAGGGACAAATGGACAAGGTGCTGAGGGACATGGTTTAGTGTTTGATAGGAATGGTTGGACTCGATGATCCGATGGGTCTCTTCCAACCTGGTTGTTCTATGATTCTATGGTTCTATGTTTCTAAGAGGAGGCAGGATGGCATCACACAGAAGGCATAGGTGGGGGGGGGGGGGGAGGTGTCCCCAGGAGCTGGGGGGCTCGGGGACAAAGCCCAGCGCCCTCACACCTGAGCAGGTGACACAGTCCCGGGGCCAAAGCCCAGGCGGTGACCCCGGGGGCTGGCGGCCCCTGCCCGGTCCCCAGCATCGCGGGGCGCGGCGGGGACCTGCGGCTCTTGTTCCCTCCCCAGCAGCCTCCAGGCATTTCCCTCCTCCTCCATTTTCTCCGGCAGCTCATCGGCGGAGGGAGAGAAGCCCGAGAGAGGGGCTCCGGCAGACGCTTTCGCCATCCCACGGGGCGACCTCTGCGCGCAGGGAGCAGCAGGCGAGTCCGTGCGCGCTCCCGGCATCGCGGGGAGGGGGAGGCAGGGACCCACCCCAGGGGTCCCCAGAGCCGGGTAGGAAGAGGTTCAACCCCCTCTCCGCACCCTTGATCGTTGGGGGAAGGCCGGACCCCTCGGGCTGCAGCGAGGCGAGGGGCAGCAGCGGCATCCCTGCGGTTCAGGGGGGGCGGCAGCAGCATCCCTCGCCCCAAACTTTGCGGGAAGTGCCTGCATCTCCCCTCCCCGACCCCCCTCCCCACCGGAGAGGGAAGGAATTACTGTGTCACCGCTCGAGGAATGGGGGAGATTAGATTAGAAGCCAGCAGGCTATTTAAAAACCAAAAAAAAAACCCACCCCCAAACCCCCTAAACGACCCAACCCCAAAGGCTGGCGCGTGGTGTGCGTTTGGAAATTG